>JARKIF010000178.1:0-65472 GCA_029378245.1 Roridomyces roridus
CTACGCGCCATCTGTGTTGGCCACATACATCAGTACCGCGTCGCTGATCGCCACCATCGAGACATTATTCGATCAGGAGCCCCAACTCAGCGCACGGTTCTTACATTTTTGGTTTACGCCTTCTCTGCAACGGTGGGTCCTCGATCTGCTCCGAGGCTCAATGCTTATCGAGGCTAGGTAACCTTGTCGCTTTTCGTCTCCCGCGCACCCGCGTCCTCCTTGGCCCCGTATGCCGTACAGGATCTCGACCGGGTGGTCGCCTTTTCCGGCGCGTAGCGACACTATTGCCCTTCAGCGCCAAGTCTCTGGTGCGCCACCTTACTCTTTTGCCGATATACCTTGTCTGATTCGTGCATCTCAAGCCGATAATGGAGAAACTGGCAGACAAGGCGAGGAGGGCCTGTGCACAGCACTCGTCCTCTTCCACACCTGGTGCCCAACCCACACCTGCTTCCGTGTCGGGTGTGCAACTCCCGCCCGCGTTCCGTCATGCCCATCCTATTTTGGCGCGCTATGCGAACGAGATGACTTTTTCCCCTGCGGGTGCGCCGCCGCCGCCGCATGACAAGGCCGATTCGACCGAGACGTGGCTGCCGAGTGTCTACAACTTTGCGAGCGCGGGTGTTGGGATCGACGAACGTTATCGAGTCGGCGGTGGCCGAGGTGAAGGCGGGTTAACGTTTGCGTCTGCTCAACCTACACCGTTCATACCCTCTGAGCCGCGGATCGCGGCCAACGATTCGTTCAACTTTGACCATGGAGCGCTCACCGCGGAGCTCGCGGAAACGAGCTACATGGCATGGTTCTGATCCCGTACTGCTGTCTTACATACCTCGGCTTTGCTTTTCGTCCGTGCTCTGTTTCGGTTTCTTTCGTCGTACGCGCCCTTTTTCTTGGATCTCCTGTTCTTCACGCACTCCCTCCCTCCTGCATTTGTAAAACTTTTGTATAAAGGCATTTTCATCTTACTACACGTACCATACATACTCCTTTTTTCCGATTCGATTAATTGTTGTACTTGGAAGACCTCCTTGTTGTGAACGTGCTGGTGACTGATGGAATTGGGACATAGCGATTGTGAACAACAACAGATTTACACGATTCCCTTCAAAAGTTTCAAATCTTCTCCACCTTGATCTTTTTCGTGTAACTATTCTCTTCAGTTGCGTCGTCAGCCTTGTGTTTCGTTTGGCTCCGAGTGGCCGTTGGATGAGTTGCTTCCGTCGCTTGCGTGTTGGGGGCAGTGGCTGCGCCTGAAGCAAGAATTTTGGCAAACTGTTTACTTGCGATCATGCTTCGTCGTGTACCTTTTGCACCACTGAGGCCAGAGCTTCGTCGTAGTTTGGTCTCCACAAGCTCCGCCGTCCGCTGCACCACATTCCGTTTGGCATCGGCCGCTCTTGCACTGTAGCGAAGTTCGAGAAGTAACGTGGGGACAAGACAAGAGGCGCCTCAGGAGTTCTCGGTCATGGACCATCGCCTTCAACCAGTCGACGAAAACCAAGTAAGAATGGGCGGCCCATCCTGGCGAGTCACTGTTGAATTGGATAGAAATATCTCCTTCGCAATGTTTTCCACCTGCCATTCACGGTGAGTGGCAATCGACGAATGAATCCCAAGTCGGTATTATGTACCCTGTTTGAAGAACTTCGAATATTCTGTACCCAATTCTTTCTGCCCTGAGCGCGGTATTGACTGATTTGTTTCGATGAAAATAACTTTGCTTTGCGAGTCTGTTGGTTTCACAAACTGGAAATGCGACGTCAAACCACCATCACATCGGAGCAACGGAGAAAAGAGTCTCACCCACACCTTGCTCACGATTGCTTTCATGTCTACGTTCTCCGAATGACAGGATACAGCACCAGGACCTTCACCGGATTCGATGGTCATGCGGCCGCTGTTGCTCCACAAAATGTAGTACGGTTCCGAGAAAAGTTTGCGACCAAGATACCATGCCTTAATAGGCAGGAACGGGACATTTTTGGATGATTTCAGGTTGGAGGTCGGGCGCGCTGCATCTTGCGCTTGTTTCTGAGAGAGAGTTCATCCTTTTCATGGAGCAGATCAAGAAAAACATACCCTAGCCTTCATGCGGTCCTTGACCCCCTGAGCCACCCCGACTAAATCGAACCCGACTAAATCGAACCCGACTAAATCGTACTTGGGTGTATCATTTCGTACTTGGACATTGGCTGTATCCCAGATGGTCTCAGCCACAAGTGGCCTATGTGCATCAGTACGGACGCGTATCGGCCTCGAAAGCAACTCACCGACACTTGGATACGTTACCGTTACCTCTGGCTATAAACCATTGGAAAAAGGACCTATAGCGTGTTGCAGACCACTCCAGATGGTGCGAGTCGAACCGTAGAATCCACGTCTGTTCAGCTCCCCCTGTCTGAATCGTCAACTGGACCAGCGGAAGCTGCCGCGCTGTGAGCTGGTCTGGGTCGGAGTACTATGTCAAAGTTAAGTTGTTCGTAGACGTGGAGAGAAGAGTTATGAACGGTTATCGACTGCACGTCGCGCGAAACATCGAGGGTCTTAACGGGCGCGCTGGAACGGATAGTGAGGGTCAGAGGAGCGGTTGCTTCGTCCCAGGTCAAGCGGCACGGTTCTTGGATAAGCTTTTCGCCGTGAAACCAAGCTCTGAGTGGAAGAAGGCGCGCGTCCGGCAGCTTGGCATGAGTAGATTACTAGAACCGTTGCTGCCTCGTCGGCGCTGACTTACAGCTGGTGCGGAGTGGGGTTTAGAGGCCTGAATGTCACCACCAAGAGCGAGAACGGCACTCTCCAGGCGTTGGAGGCGCTTGAGTATCTCAGGCTGCGGCTCTGGCATGGAGGTTGACATCAAAACGCGACACAGACCCAAACAGACGCGTCGCGTGAGCAACTATTATGGCCTCGGTTCACAAACGTATCATTTTCTACTGTACCGGAATCTTTCCATACGTATAGTGCGCCTGGGGATGGGGAGACCAGAACGCGGAAGGGGGTGACGTCGGATTGACCACACCACTACACCATCATCGGACAAGACGCTCCGCCTACGTTGCCGGTCCTCGTGGTCCAAGACACAGCTCTACCCAAGCGAAGTCCTAGGCGCAGAATTACTGGTGGTCGATTCGTCTGGTGAGTGGCGGCCAGACGCTCGCAACAGTCTATACATACCACGGAGGCAGCGACTGACAGCAAGGAATATGGGTTTTCTGATTCGATGCGTCTAGGGATGGGAGACCAGACGCGAAAGGGGGGTAGCGCCGGGGGAAGGTTGTCCACAATCCGGAAATCCATGATCAGACACGGCGCTCAGCCCACGCTGCAGGCCCTCGCGTTGACTGGACGTTGAGCGTGTCGTGCTCTTGCAACTGAAGCGGTAATGCATGGCCTCCGAGGGTATCAAAAACTAAGAAGACTAGTCATTGGATGCGATAGAAACAAAGTGATTACTCACCCAAAGAAAACGGGCAGGCAAGTAGAAGAAAACCGACACAAGGGGGTATAAATGTGTGAGCACATTACACTTTGGAATTGAAGGCAAATCAGTCAAGGACGAGATACGAGAAACGGCTACTAACGAATGGGGTATAGGGGAGCTCGTGGATCGCACGATAGGTTGTAACAAGAGAAATATCTAGAGAAAGACGAGTCAGTCAACGAATAGAGAGTGAAAGCGGGATGACCAACAGGGGGTATATACACGGGCAGGACGCTGGACGCAAGGTCCTGGGTGCGATCTGTGAACAGGCGAGTCAATCGCCGGAAGGATACTGGGCGAGAATCACTCACCCGAAGGACTACTGGCTAAGGAACGCTGGACGCGAGGTCTTGAGAGCAGGATCCGAATGGTGGGGCCGCTGGCTCGAGCGCACACGTCAAGGACGGGCACTAACCGGTGGACGACATCTTTCGGCATAATCCTTGAAGAGGTGGTGGTTTGAGCAAACCCAGGCAAACGAGATTTATGCTGGCGTGGAATTGTGGTCGTGTTTTGCCGTGGAATGGAGGACCTTGAGCTCCAATATTCGCGTACTCTTCATCTTGAAACAGAGACGTGAGAGAGCGAGAGGCGTTCAATGGGCGCGACTGGATGATGGTAAGTAGCCGCCAAAGAGCGCCATCAATCGCGTCCTCAAATCACCATGAAGTCCTTGGTCGATGCCGGCGCTCTCTTCCCTGCTCTCGTGGTCGGCCGTCTCCTGCTGGCCTTGACCAACGTGTCCGACGTCCTCAAGCACAACCACCAACTTTCAACACCCTTGACATCGTACCTCAACTGTGCGCTGTCTGTACCATGCTTGTCCCTTGCGCTCACGGCGGCCCAGTACAGGAGGGCATCTATCTATTCAAAAATGGGATTGACCCATACTCTGGCGGAGTCTTTCGACAGGTACGATGCGCCTGACACGTCTATCCTGTGGATTAACAGCCATCTAGTCCCCACTCTTCCTTGCCCTGTTCACTACGGTGCTCCCGACGTCGAGAATAGCGTGTTCTTTAATATGGACCATCTCTGATGCAATTGGCGCGTGGGCTCTGGTGCAACTGTGGAGAGCGCGTCAAAGAGTCGCGCAAACCTCCCGAGACGGCTTGATTGCTGCGGCGTACGTGTGCTGTCTTTTCTGCGCGATAATATCTGACTGTAGCTTCCAGATATCTTTTGAATCCTTACCTGTTCTTGCCCACATTAGCCCTCTCGACATCGACATTTGAAAACACCCTCGCTCTTCTTTCTCTGCTATTTGCAGCTCGAGGTAACTTTCCTCGATCCTCTTAGCCCGTTTTGCTGACGTCAAACCAGGACATGCCTCGCCTTCACTACTAGCGGCGGCTATCCTGCTCCAACTCTCCTTGAGCTCTATCGTGTTGCTAGCGTCATTGGTATTGCTGCTTGCCAGCAGCCCTGTGTCCCAGCTAGCCTCGCCTCGAGCATTCTCTGGGAACGTCAAGATAATAATACCTCTCCTTGTGGAATTCTTGGTCTATACCAGCGTGCTCACTCTTGTTTCTGCATTGGTTTCCGGTGGCTGGGCGTGGATTCCTCAGACATGGGGCGCAATGTCAGTCACCTCGTTTCTCGTCAACATACCACTCAATTGCTTTCTAGTCTCACTTTACCAGATTTGACGCCCAATGTTGGGCTCTGGTGGTATTTCTTCACTGAAATGTTCGACCACTTCCGACCTTTCTTCCTCATGGTGTTCTCCGTACGTGTTGTCCACCCTTCTGCCCCCTTTCTGATACCGAATAGATCCATCTCCTCATCTACATCGCCCCGGTCTGCATCAAATTCCAGTACGCTGCATCTTGTCTTCCTCGCACAAAGTCTTACTCGAAATAGATACGATTATCTCTACGCAGCATTCATCCTGCTCGGAGTGCTAGGCACCTTCAAGTCATATCCGACCATGGCCGACCCTGGTCTGTTCCTTAGCATGATCGCCCTATTCCCCGAAATATACCCATGTGAACGACCTTCTTCTTCGCCTCAAACATAGCACTCACCGCTGGCCGTAGATCTACGATACCCCATCGTCACAACCCTGCTGCATTTACACGCCGCGTTGTTGATGCCTCTTTTCCACCATTTGTGGCTCAACCAGGGGACGGGCAACGCCAACTTTTTCTACGCCTCCACCTTGGTATTCGCCTGTGCGAATGGGGCGGCGTTGACGGATTGCGTATGGGCGGGGCTTCGGATAGCTATTGGTCCACCACAAGAGGGTTTTTCTGTTGTACAAGAATAATGCTTTAGATCTATTCGCAGCGGCCCCACGTGTATATATTAGTACGATAAGACAATTGCGGTACAAACGAGTGTCAATGTGCCAGGGAAATCTATGCTATGCAGTCCGTATATCACCAAATGAAAGCCATCGCCACCGCGAAAAGCAGCGAACCCCATGCCACGTCCCCGGCCACTCTCCGTCCACCACTTGGGGTCTGCGTCGCAAACGCTGGAGTCGGACCTACGTCCGATGCAGGGGAGACGGTGGTATACCCTCCTCCAGCCGTGTTCGGCGCAGGCGCAAGGTCGCCTGTCCCCGAGCCGGTGGGATTCGGGAGCGCATTGACGACTTTCGTGGCGGCGTCAACGTAAACTTGGCCCGCGGCGTTGAGGTTGCCGTTCACGTCCAGGAGATCTGTGGGTTGGTGAGCTCGGGAAAAAAACAGGGAGAGGGAAGACGGACTATAGTGAGAGCCGTCGTTGGGGCGCTGGAAGGAATGTCAATGACGAGACATGGGAGAGATGTAGAGCAGCTTACGAAGTAGCCAAACCACGCATATCGCTCCACCCAGTCCAACGAGTCGAGCATGGCGACTGTCGAGTTGAGGAAATCAAGTACGACAGTGTCATTCGTCGACGTTTCCGCCCACTCGGTCACCCAAAGGGTTTTGTTGCTAACTGTCGTTCAGAACGCGGTCCCAAAGTAGAATGAAGATGACGAACAATTGCCCGTGGAGTTGGTAGAGATAGTCGGTGAAACCGCCCACACCGTCACCGTACCAATGGAAAGGGATAAAGTCGATGGTGCATTGGGAGCACTCGTTCATGAAATCCGTTAACCAGTCGCGGCCACTCGACGAAATGGCTGGAGCTCCCAACCGGATACCATCTGCCTTCAAAGGCTCAATGTACTGCATCCACAACTGCGCGGCGTATGAAGCATTGATGTTGGACTAGACGAGATGAGTCCACGCGATTAGATTGATAGCAACCGCATACCTGTTGGTCAAAATCCGGTTCGTTGAACGCCTACATGAATGATGGTGATCGTATCCAAAGACAAGCGAGCGGAATTTTAGATCACCCACCAAGAGAGTCTTGGCCCCGAGTCCCTTCATCGTGACGGCGAGGTTCTCGATGTCGGCAGCGCCCCATTGCATGGGAATGAATTCCAGGCCAGATTGTACAATGTTGTCGGGAGGGTTCAGACCCCAATTGTACACCCAAGTGGCGACGCTCGCGGTGGAGTTTGCCTTGAGGATGTCGGTCGCGTTCGTAGCAGCATAGGCGAGGCCGCGTTTAGGATTCGTTTGTGCGGTGTTGGCTGTGGTGGTGCTAGCGGCGACCGACGACGTGGTCTTTGTGGCAGAGGTGTTGGTGGTGGTGGTAGCGGCGACCGACGACGTGGTCTTTGTGGCAGAGGTGTTGGTGGTGGTAGCAGCGACCGACAGAAGGAGCGGAAAAACGAACGTCGAGAGGAAAAGCATCCTGCAGATGGGGGGCGAGAAGGAACCGCAGAAACTAGCCACGCGGAGAGAAATTTAAGCCGGGAGTAGGCTTTATACTCGAGTTGCATTGACATCTGCTATGGATGTACCAGGGGCCATCTGCCTCGGTCGACACTTCAGGCACTTGTGAATCACACTGTCCATGTCGTTTTTTCATTCTCCGGCAGGATATAAGTAGAGAGGTCGCCGAGATTCGAACAAAAAACGGAGGTTTGGCGGACGCGCGGAGGTACTTGCGGCGACTGAACCGAGAATACAAGGAAGATCAAGGACCAAGTGCCTGTGCGCTGAAATCGTTGTCCGACTTAACCACGCACATCTCGGACGTCCGGAATAGTGGTGGACAGTTTGAGTGCCTGCGACAAGTCGGCATCAAGGCAGTCGGCAAGAACGATCACCTGCTCTCGCTCGCACGATCTGACATGTCGTCCTCAACTCACACCATCTTCACAGCGACTTCAGCTTTCTCGCTTGCTGGAGTCCTCGCAGTCGGAATCATCGCATACGTCTCTGCCAACGCGCTCCTCCCTAAAAATGCTCCATGGATCAACCGCTGTGCGCCTGAGTTATTCCGTTTCCCATGCTCCAGACTGAGCTTGCTGTTCTGCAGTTACATTCATCTGGCTGGCTTTTGACGCCATGATACATTTCTCCTTTGAAGGCTCATTCCTCTACCTCTCTACTTTCGGCCGTACAGTCAACTCGAGCGTCGGGCCCTTTGCGGAACTCTGTTCGTCCTCATCCTAGCTCTAGCTTTCCCTAGAACTCACTAGCACGAAAGGGAAAGAGTACGCCGCGGCCGACTTCCGCTGGGGCACCGCCGACCCAACCGTAGTCTCTCTCGAGATTCTCACCGTTCTCGGCGCTGGCCCGATGTGCTGCTACATTCTCAAGCAGCTCATTGACGACGACCCCGCGAGGCACTATTGGATAGTCGTTCTGTCCACGGCCGAGCTGTACGGCGGCTGGATGACTTTCTGCCCCGAATGGTTGACGGGCTCACCAAACTTGGACACGTCGAATGCCCTCTTCTTGTGGGTCTATCTCTTCGTGCGTGGAACTCTTACTTCGGGTCCGCTCTCGGTATTAACGCGCCCAATAGACAATGAATGTGATATGGGTGGTTATTCCTCTGGGCCTCATGGTCGACTCGTACGCCCAAATCGCAAAATCGCTGCGCGCCACGCAGGCAGCCAGCCGAGCAAAAAAAGCTTGATACTGCATTATTCGCGTCCGCACCAATGCTCTATTAAGTCCGTGTCGTATGTAGGTACAATATAAGTTCAAGTGAGTCTTTTACAAAGCGAAGGGAAAGTACGACGCGACCAAGACGTTGCGAATTATTTTCTGGTGATTTTGAATTGCGGGGAGGCGTTTCCGCTGAGGAAGAGTAATTTAGAATGCGAAGACGCCAAGAAGGATGCACACACCTGTCGCCGAAGAGGACGATGATGTAGTTATTGCGGGTCGGGACGTTCGGGACCGTGACGAGGGCGTGTCCAGTCCCGATGGTGAAGTTTTGTGCGAGCGGCGAGCCTGGTGGAATCAGCGCTGGATAGAGAGAAAGGAACGCGTGAAACGCACTGTTGTTCAGATTCTCACTAACGGCGACGTGGCCTCTGGCGTCGGTGTAGTTGGTGAGGAAGCCGAGGACGAGCGTTCCCTGGGAGTTTCTGGTTCCAGGTGGGATGTTGTCCGTTTCTGCCAGAAAGACGCGACTTAGGAATTAACGGACGCGAAAGCAGCCGAAGACGCGTACCCCAGGTGACATTTTGAATGGACCCTACGGTCCAAACGTCTGCCGCCTTGGGCGAGGTAATGTGCGGGGTGACGACCACGAGCTGCTGAGGCCCGACTGGGGTGCTGGCCGTTGAGAGGGCGAGGGCGAGCAGGGAAAGGAGGGTGGTGAAGATCATGGTGATCAGGGAAGGGAGAGAGAGAGAGAGCGCTGTTGAGATGGATGTGGTTGGGAGGAAAGAGCAACTTTATACTGTCAGTCACGCCTGCCTGCTTCTTAACAGTTTCGGGGTGGGTTCTTTTCGTCTCCCGCCAATTAATGTGTAAATCGCCGCACGTAGCCTCGTGGCCGCACCACTCCAAGCCTCGAACGATTCGATTCATTCAAACAAAAGAAGCAAGTATGTTACCCAATTGGGACTGAAATTTGACAGAGATCCACATATATCCTTGCTCGAGACCAGAAGTAAATGAATTGCAATACAGACAAGGACGCGCATCTTCTAGTCAATCGTAAACTCTGGACTCCGATTTCCACTGTCTCCCATCAATACGACGATGTACTGGCTCCCGGGCGAGACTTGCGGTACAGTTACGGTGTGCCGGCCGTCCATGATGTCGAAGCCTTCAGCGAGCGGGTGGTCTGAAAAGTAAAGTAAATGAATTAATAACGTAGTTACTTAGGAGACAGTGAAACTCCACCCACCAAGGTCAAGGTGTTCGCCGGGGCTGCCTGACTCGAAGTGTCCGAGGAGAATCTTGCCTTTCTGATTCGTGACGCTCTTGGGGGCGTTGGCTGTCGACCTGAAACAAAAGAACAATCAGGGCGAGGCCTCGCGGGTGGGCAGGAGCGCCACTCACCACGTAACCTGGACCTGCGTGCCTCGAATCCATCTTGTCGAAGAATCAGGGCTGGTAATCGGTGGCGCGTAGACGTCGCGAGGAGAAAGGGGCATCGAGGTGGTGTTGAGAGCCGGAGAAGGGGACTCTTGGTAGGGTAGTGCGTTTGTTTGAGAAAAAAGGGCCAAGAGCGAGACGCCGTGGAGAGTAGCAGAAGCAAATGTAGAGAACATAAGGACCAGCTTGAGTTCTTGGTGCGGAAAGTAAGAAGAGAAGATTTCAAGGTAGGAGAAGATGATAGTTAGAAGTAAGGAGTTTGGCGGCTGTGAGGCTGACCAACGCGGCTTTTGAAGGGTGGCTGGCATTAATGGGACACCACAGGGGCGCTCGCGGCTGAGCTAGTCGTATGCAATGCGGGACGCGGTGTTGTCTTCGAGTGACTCGTCATCGAGTCGGACGATGAGCGCTAATAACACGAGTCGGGAGTCACATGAGTCACATAACAACACTTCCTTTTTCGCCAACTCCGAAGTAGGACCACTGTACGCGTCTGTCTGCTTGCCCTGTGCAAGAAGGCTCATTGTTCTCAGATCCACGTGCAGCCTGGATCGAGAGCATTCCTCGGTCCCATGTCCTTCCTCCCCCTAGACCGTTCAGAACAACCAAGACCCTATGCCGCCAGATAGCCCATTGGCATCACCCGTGTACTTCATGGCGCCTGCGGAGACCTTATTGGAATCCCTGGGCCCCAAAGCTGACGACATCTCGTTCCACGACCTCACCGAAGCATACAACGCCTTTTCCAACAGAATCAAGTCGCAAATACGCGTTATTTTGAGCGTGCCAGAGCCGCAGCCTGCCCTCGTTTCGCTCCAGGAACATTCCCATCGAATCGTGCAGGCACTCCGTCGCGACATGAAACGCACGCGACAAGACCCAGCGGCCAATACTTCGTTCCAGAGCAACTCGTCGCAGGAGGAAGAGATCCGGGTCGCGCGAGATTTCGCCCTACTCAATCACCATGTACTCTGCTTTGTATCCGATATTTTCAGCTTTCCGCCCTTGTACTCTATTTTTTCTGGTGCGTCTGCCCCTGTTAACTCGCTGTCTCTCGCTGAACATAAACTAGTGGATGATCTTGGAGCCATTTTGAACGACCTTCTCGTGTTGGGATCAGCCGAATCCATCCCCAGCCCAGCCTCCTGCCGCACATGGACCCTCATCGTATGGATCTTATCCGTGCAGAACCTCCCGTCGGCAATTGTGTCTCCGTTCAGGCGTGAAATAGTCTCCGTCGTGAAACGCGCACTCGAGGGGAAAATGGGCAAAGATCAAGCCAAGTTGAACGGTCTCAAGGTTGTCAAATCTCTCTCGAATTTGAATCCTCGGCTCAAACCGTCGCTTGTACAGGCTTCAAGCCAGCTTTTAAAGCTGTATCCCAGCTTGTTTTCCTCGCCCCTATTGGATGTATTCCCTTGTGTATTACACAACCTCATTTCAGAGTCGCCCTCTCAACGGCTCCAAGCCGCTGTTGCCCTTGGCCGCTTCGCTCAGGCCAAGCTTGGCGCTATTTCCGGTAGCTGCCATATGTCCCTCTCTGCAATCCTCACGACCTTCATCGACTCCGAGATGACCAAATCCAAGTCTGTCCAGCACCAACCTCGGCTTCGCGCCCTAATAAACACGGCACTATCTGCGGACACGGATGCCCCTCCTGCAGAGAGCCCATTTTGGGTCGTTCAACTACTGGCGTCCTTTGTGGTTCTCTTGGACGATTCGTTCTTTTCGAATTCTCGTACGCTCAAGTTGACGCTTCAATCGCTCGAACAAGTGGCGGGGCATAAGCGTCACCTCGTCGCAGATTTGCACCCTCATGTTTGGAGATGCCTCGTCTGGGTGTCTTCCAGGCTGCCCGTCCCCACTGATGAGGGCGAGGATCGAGTGTTTTTGACGCTAAAGCAGGATGTGAGGGGTGGCATCGGCCTGGCATTGGTTTTTTCACTGCTTGGGAGCGCCCCAGATGGTGGCGATATGACAGTCGCGTTGTCGAAAGCCCTTGTCGTTGTTGGGGACATGCTTTCCAGTGGCGATAGAATCGTTCAGGTGGATGGGATGGCTCTCTTGACGCGTCTCTTGTACAATCCCTCGAAAGGGGCTGCGTCGGTTGCCCCGCAAGATCTATTGATACCGCAGCTGTTCGACGGAAGCCTTCTTTCGCCCAAACGAGAGGCCGTCAGCTCTACGGCACGCTCGCTCCAACGGCTCGACATCGGTCAGCTGCGACTGTTATCCGAGTCGGAGATTAACCGCGAGTGGGATACTCTCGCCGATTTGTGGGCCCGGGCCACGCGTATCTCCCTTCAAGACAATTTCGATGAGCTCACATTACCGCCTCCGTACTTGACTGTGGCGAAATACAAACAACATCTGCTTCGCGCCTGGCAATCTTTACTCCTCATGCCATCCGATCTTACTCAGGGCTACGGCCATCTGACGACTCCGGCACCGTTCCCAGCGAAGATTGGCAACGTGATTTGTTCGTTCATCGTGCCGGTGGACAGAACGGAGGCGCAGGCGCAGCAATTGTGTCTGGTCAGCAGGATGTGGAGCACGGTGACCAACGTCTTTCAGCCGTCTTGGCTCGCTTCGCCGGCGGAAGCTGTTCTTGTTGCTGTGCTGAAGCAGGATTATAACGTGTCCGAGGAAGTGGTGTGCGATTTGTGGGTGGCGTTTTGCGATAAGCTTGGGTCTTACGGTGTTTGTTCTGCTACGCGAGAGGTTTTGGACCGGGCGCCTTCGGTAGAGGTGAAGAGGAGGCTTTGGAACACGGCTGTGGAATCGGTGCCCAAGGCCGATTTGCCTGTTTCGTGGAAGGATTTGGCTTTTCTTGTTGGCGTTCCTTGCAGGTTTGAATACTCCCATTTCTTTGGCGATGTGCTGACAAGTTTTCAGGTTCATATTCGATTTCGACTTTGAAGTTTGGAAAGAGCTTGTGCGCGTGACCATCGAGAACGCCAAGGTCGAGTCAATCACACCCGCCGCTGCTATCGAATACATCTTCGCGCTTTTGGGGAGCACTGAGAGGCTCTCAGAATCCCCCGAGGAGTTAACGATACTTTTGGCGTACGTTGACCTCACGGAAGAGACAACCCTACCCGAGGCCACCACCCGGGTCATGCATAAAGCTTTGACCAGCCTTTACCCTGAGCAAGCAATGAAGCCGGCCTCACTAAGGGTCATCCAGCGAACTCGAGATATCATGATATCCGCACCTTCAGAGTTGGCGCTTCCCCTCGTACTTTCATTGCAAGAGACTTTTTACCCGTGGCTCGAGGATGCGAATGAACTTCTCGATGACGATGTACGGAAAGAAGTGGTGCGTTCGCTCAGCTTTACCTTCCTTGCTTAGCTGAACCGCAGAGCAGGCCCAGTGTCTGTATACAACTCCCCTATCAACAATCGGTGATATCGAGCCTTCCGGCGAGATTCTGGTCTCCATTTCGCGCTTCCTTGCATCGCGAGCCGATAGTCCTGCGTTTGAGCAATTTTGGCAGATGACGTATCACGGGCGGGACGAGTTTGTGCACTTGTATACGGAGAAGATCAAGTCGATTTTGCGAATTTTGGATGGAGTGTGGGGCGGCAGTTTGGCTGCGGATATCTCTCTGGACACCGATACTGAAGTTGAGTCACATGCGGTGAGTATTATTTATCTTTATTTGGTCCATTTCTGATTTTGCATCAGGGCAGTTCTTGTGCTGAGTCGCAAGCGGACTATGAGGCCAACATGGAAGTGGATGATGATGATGACAAAAGCACGTCCACTATCCGACGTCGTTCTCGAACCCCAGTTCCGTCCAGCTGTGTCGAAGAACTGCAGCAGTCGGGTTCTTCTGTTTCCACCATCCACGGGCGAAAGTCTCCCGTATCTGCGAAGCGTGGCACTGAACACCAAGGTGTGGTGATTGCTGTTGCCTCATTTTATCGCTCATGTGCATCTATAGCAGACACGGCTCGCAAACGAAGGAGAACCGGTGAAAGCGTTGAATCCAACGCGATCGCTGGCCCTTCTCGACTTCCTGCCGAGCCAATGAATGGAACTGGCTCCATCGTTCTCTCTTCTTCTCAGCGTAGTTCGACCTCGAAACGGAAAGGGAAAGGGAGGCTCGTTCTCGACTGCGTTGAGGTTGCCGGCCCTTCAATTTCACAGCAGAAAAAGAAACGGCGGCTTCTGCTTGACTGCGTCGAACTTCCCGCTTTTGCGACTTTCAAGAGGCGGCGAGTGGCAGAGATGTCGCTGCCCACACCTTCGCCTTCCATTAGGCCGCCTCCTACTCGCGATCCTTCCCCGAAAGAGGAAGAGGAAGATTACGATAGTTGGGAGGCGGGTATCTCGATGGCTGAACTGCAACATGTGTGCCAAACCACTGGGTGTGATGCAGCGCACCGTGAGTCCATTTTTGAGCTGCTTTCGAATATAACTGAATAACCTTTAGCTTCGTCAGAGGGCGAGGACTTTCCTGATCCCTCACCGGATGATTCCAGACAACGTTCTCATACAGTACCTATTCCACCGCGGCAGCATCATCCACATCTAAGACGGAACAAGACATCTTCCCGAATGGACGCGCTGGAGCGCGCGTACACTGCTATAACAGATCCGGATGGTGAATCGCAACCCATCCACGACCTCGTTCAAGCGACACGTTGGGTCCACCAGATTGGCGCAGCATTGAACGAGCAGATAGGCAGGAAACTGGACAAGGCACGATAGTTGTACTACTACTAATTCTGTAACGCAAGCCACTGTATTTTCTATTCATGGGCATTTTGACATGGCGATTCTCTCTCTGGATCCCACCCTCACAGCGGCGGTGGTTGCATCTTGTACCGTCTACCTCGTCCTTTATCGACTTCAGACTCTGAAGTTCCATCCAAATGAGCCTCCCATCGTGCCTTCGAGACTGCCGTACGTGGGCCATCTCCTGGGTATGGTTTTGGAGGGCGGGCGATATGTGAAGAGCATAGGGTACACAACTCGACGAGCCAACTGTTCTCCCTGATGAGCCTTGTAGTTTACGCCAACGCGAGCCCATCTTCGCCCTCCCTGTGCTGTCCGGATCGCGCATCTACGTGGTGACGGACCCTGTGTTAGCAGCGGCTGTCCAGCGCGCGTCCAAGACCTTGTCCTTTACGCCTCTCGTTCCCGACTTGACGAAACGCGTCATCGGCCTCGATATCCACACCGTCGCGCTCCTCCGCGAGAACATTGACCCCGAGCCTGGCGAGCCTCATGGGTTTCTGGCAGACATGCACGATATGGTCTACGAGTACTTGGGACCGGGCGAGCAGCTAAACGCACTCAGTATCGGTGCCGCGGGCGAATTGGGTCGTCAGGTCGCTGCTTATGCTGCCCAACTCCAGCAGCAACCGACGAAGGTGGACTTGCTCGCATGGGTGCAGCATTTCGTTACTCTCGCGACAGCACAATTCTTGTACGGTCCGGAAAATCCACTAGCACGCTACCTAGAGCTCGAGAAGGCATTCTGGGACTTTGACCATGGCCTTGGACGGCTACTACTCGGAGCAGTGCCAGACATCATCGCACGAGCACCATACCGCGGTCGCGAGGCCCTCGTCGGTGCATTCAAAGAGTATCTATCCGCCGGTCAGCACGAAACCGTCGGCGCAGCACCCATCGTACAGCGACGTGTTGAAATCGCCCGGCAGCACGGGTTCACCTTGGAAGCCACCGCCCGGTCTGAACTCTCGTTTCTTTTCGCCGGTATCGTCAACACGGCCACGACGACCTTCTGGACGGTCTCACAAATCTTTGCGCGCCCTGAATTACTCGCTACCATACGCGCCGAGGTCACAGCAGCTTTAGTGGTGGAAACGGAAACAGACTCTGTCCGCCAGCTGAACATGGAGCTGCTCAAAAACGGATGTCCTGTCCTGCACGCAGTATTCCGCGAGTGTCTACGGATGGGTTCTGACAATTATTCTACACGCCTCGTCAAAACGGACACGGTTCTCGCGGGCCAGTGGCATCTCAAAGCCGGCAGCGTGGTCCAGATTGCCGGAGGCGTCATCCATGCAGATGAGAGCATCTGGGGCGCCGACACCGACGCATTCGAGCCAGCGCGATTCCAGCGGTTGGGCCAAGTACACCCCGCCGCTTTCCGTGCGTTCGGAGGTGGCAAAACTCTCTGCCCCGGCCGTCACTTTGCAACCAGCGAGATTCTCTTCTTCACGGCTCTCATCGTTCTGACATTTGATTTGGAGGGCATCGTGGTGCCAGTCAAGGAGGATAGGGTGTTACCAGTTCACGTCCTCGAGCCCCGGTCGCGGGTTTCTGCCAGAGTCCAAGTGAAGGATGCAAGGCCCATCCAGGCGACAATGTGATACAACTACGAATAAATACAATCCCTTGTGATACAATCCTGTGGTACAATCCTACTCGTACACTGTGCATCCATAGTCAGTGCATCCTTCTCGTGTGAATGTGATGATATGATCTGAAAGTGCAGTTTGTCATTTTCTATGAAAGATTTGGAGGGAACACTTACCCCCAAGAGTCCGGGATGTAAAACCGACTTCACAGTAGCAGCTTCAACCGAGCTCAGCATTGAAAGAGGAGACAGCGAATGACGCACTAGTAATCTGCAAGATCATCAGCACACGGAAGCCATAGAAAAAAACTGTAACGTACATATCCACTTGCGCTTGAAGACCTCAATCTCCTCCTTGCCGTGAGGCCCGTTCATCACATCCGGATACTCCCTTTTCAGCGCAGGCACGATGACGCTTTCGAATTGACTCAGGAAGCGACGGCGCCATTCGCGGAGCGTGCGTGCGTAATGTGGACCGATGTTCGATACACTGTCGACGACCAGGCGCCCAGAGGAACCCTCGTTCATGGATTGAAGGAGGAGCGTCAGCGTGGGTAGGAATCCGCCAGGGAAGACTAGAAAATGCAGAGTCAGTCTGTGATCCTCTATTCCGTGGTCAACTTACTCTGAATCAAGTTAGATACGACAAAAACAAGAGTTGTGGACTCACCCATTTCCTCTGTAAAAGGGTGTCAGATTCAGAAACAAAACAGGCTGAGGCTCTCACAATGAAATCTATCTCCCGGATGTATCTCTCGAAGCCTGTAGAGGATGAGCAGGCGAACAGTAAACCAGGTCGATACATACGACGCTCAGGGATAGTAATAACCTGTCAAAGTTCAGAATCAAAATGGACGGAGGTCGGTATTGAATTTACCTGCACACAACCCACGCCACCCTTTGATTTCATAGCCCAGTCGACGATTTTCCAGTACCCGACGAGGAACTCGGACCCCACAGCTTCAATCATCTCGATACTCACAACCCGATCGAAAGAACCCTGCCACTCGGGGGGCATGTGTCTATAATCCATGAGGTGAACCTTGATTCGGTCCGAAAGCCCAGCCGCGGCTATGCGTTCCCGAGCCAGAGATTGCTGTTGCACGGATAGAGTGAGTGTATCCACCGTCGTTTCCGGGACCGTTTGCGCGATGAGAATGGCCATGGATCCCCAGCCCTGAAGGAGAATGAGCCTGGATTTGAATTGGGATGAACCACGTACAGAACCGATCTCTAGGACACGGTTTCCGGGCTGAATTCTCGTTTTCTCGATGATATGGCTGAGTTTTCGGATTTGTGCCTCGTAGAGCTCGTCCTCCTCCGATTGAGCTTCGCCTTGGGGCGCGGACGCAGGAGTTGATTTGCCCAGGCGTCGTAGTCCCTGGCCGCCGCTCCACTCGCTACGAGCCACGCCGTCCTTCATGTCCCCATCCAGGTCCTTGAATATAGCGCAGGAATACCTATCAAAGATGAGATGAGACGGTGGGGCTACTTGCCAAGCATCTCACGTCATGTCCTGGGATAAAAAGCCTATCCAAATTGAGATTCTTGCACGAAACAAGGAGATATAAAATCACCAGCAAACATCTCATTGGATATATCCTGATTCGACGCGTCAAGGAGAGATTCAATAAAGCTGCAAGGGCTTACATAGTGAGCAGATATGTTGGATCGGCTGTTTCCTATCGTGTTGAGAAAGCGGTAGGAAGTGAGCTTCTGGGGAAGAGTGAAGAGATAGGAGATTGTTGAAGACATGTTCGAAAGGCTCTCTCTGTTGGCGAGGAAAATCTGGAGATGACTTGTCAGAGAGAAAAGGCTGCAACAGCCATGCTACTGGCCTGGAACAACGACACCAGGTCGTCACAGTCCACCTCGCCGTACATGTACGCCTCAGAGAACCCAAGGTCGCTCATGAGGCAGAGTCTCAGCCAAAACGCGTCGTTGGACACCCGGAGCTCGGCCTTGGTCACAGAATCGTCACCAGCCGCGCCAACCGTCGGGAACTGGTAGATGTGCGAGTAGGTGAGCACTCGGAGCTGGCCCTCGGTTATGTTTTGCATGAGACTGGTGGGTATTAGCAACTTTGGTTCAAAAGACACGAGATGCACGCACGAAACGACGGCGGCCTCGGACAATCTGGCCACAGGGGCCCAACCAGTGGCCATGGCCTTGTTGGTGATATAATTCCATGAACGGTCGACGAGGCCTGTTATGGAGAAGGGATGCTTTGCGTGGGTGTCAACTAGGAGTTGCTTAGACATGGTAGAAAACAAGAGGAGTAGAGATTCACGTCGACGAGTTGCTAGAATCGGTGACGACCAGAAGTTGACCGATTGATCCAGTGATGAGACTGTGATTGGCGGTAAGGGGACGCATCGGTTGCAATCCCACTCGATTTCCGCCCTACCCAGGACAGTGGTAGATGGCGGTTGCAGTGGGCGGCGATTCGATGCTTGGCAGCAGAAGAAATGTTGGTGGTATACGTATACTACACATGCAGGATAAAATACAAAGCGAGAGATTCAGAATAATGCTGGGAATAATGTTAGAGAGAAACAATACGACTCGCACTCCCCATCTTTTGCACCGGCCGCGCGACTTTTCCCTTCAATGGGCTCACCGACATGCTAGAGTCATCGCTACTCGGAGGGTCGTCGTCGCGCATACGCCGTAGAACAGGCGAGTAGACGTGGAACGGAGTCACTTGGCCAAAGTAGGCATCGTCGTCCGAAGATGGAATTTCCTTGCGTTCCAAGAATGGGTCTTCATCACTATCCAAGTCGCGTCTCCGCTTCCTAGACACCTCTGAAGCACGACGAATCATCGCCTTGGAAGTTGACCGGGTCTGTACCCTGTTTTCGGTCGGCGTGACAAGCACCTCTTGCGAGTAAACCTGGCGAAGAGTGGGCACCTCGACGCCGTCCAAAAGATACCTCTTGCGCTTCTTGGTCAAAGGCGTGATCTCCTCCGGATCCGCCTGCAGCGCAAACTCGACTGCTCTTTCCTCATCAACATCGCTCTGGCCAGCTCCGCCCAACGCCCTTCTCTTCAAAGGACGCTCGTCCCGAGGACGATCAGGCGATGCATGCTTTTTACTCGTACCAGCAACGTCATGGCCTGACTTTGGCGAAGCGGAAATGATGCGCTCCATAACAGAGGCAATCCGAGGCGACTCATTCTCCTTGTTGTCGAACAACTTCCTGCGTTTGCTGGGCGAAGGCTTGTCGGTGGAGCCGCTCACTACGCGCAGTGGAGTCCGTTTAGGTGTAGAGGGGTGCTGGTATGAAGGGGAAGCAGAGGGCGAAGCAAAAATAGGCATCTTGAGTGGCCTGGGCGGGGTCGAAGCGCGGGAACAAGCGGTGGGAGTAACAGGTCGGCAGAGTTCATGCACCGTTGAAGCATCAACAGGCTCCAGGGACACGGAGCGGAACCGCGCAGGAGAAAGCTTGAACGGACTTTCACTGGGGCTGCTGGCATCCACAACTGGCTCTCCGCAAAAGGCAGGAGATAAGACGACTTTATCCCATGGCTCGACGGGCTCAGGTTCGTCGAATGCCGCATCCAGGCACGTTTGGATCTCCGCAGGCCATCCGCCCCTTGGTACAGGCTCCTTGCTATACGAGACCTGCCAGAATTCGGTAAAGGCATCGACGATCGCAGACCCTTCGCGACAGGTAAAGCCTGCTTCAAGAACAGGACCAAACGATTCAAGAACTTGGAGCGAGGGGGATAGAGTGCTGATCTTCATGAGGACCACTTGGTACAAGGTGACGATCTAAATCCCAAAATTAGGCACAAAATGAATCCATGAAAGAAAACACTCACATCGTAAGCATACTCGGTCTCCCCCAACGCACCATGCTCGTCCGAGATCCACGCACACAGCCCACCCTCGATGATGCGCACCAAATCCAGCACAAGCTCGGCCGGGCACTTGTCAATCGCACGCGCTACAGACCTCAGCGTCCACAACGCTTGCTGCTTGTTCCTTGGTTCCGGAGGGTAATTTGACAGTACAACCTCGTTGATAAACTCGAACAACGTCTCCGGGAGCTCCCGTGCGTCTTCCATTGGCAAGTGAGCCAAGAGTGCGTCGGCAACGAGACAAGTCGCGGTGGAAGCCGGGTTGTGTTCTTTGGCAACAGCGGCGGCGACGTGGTCGACAACACTGACTGCGTCGAGCCCATAATCGAGAGCCTTGTCGATCCCGTGGCCAAGAAGGGATTCCCATAACGTGTAGTCCGAATCGTTGAAATCCCAGTTTTTGTGTGCCCTGCGACAAGTCAGTGTTTGTCAAAACCAAAAGATGAACCACAAACATGAATGGAACAGCAAGCAGTATAACAATCGCTTGCCAAACAGCCTCCTTCTCCCCCTTCCACTTTTCCACAAAACACCTCCACACCAAACTCCTGGTCTCACTCGTCCACTCCCACTTGCTATGAGCCGCCCCGTCATACTTCCAAAACTCTTGCACGTCCTCAGGGTCGCAAATGACGAGCACCTCGGCACACAAACTCGCCCAATCAGCCCTCGACACTTCCCCGGAATCAGTAAACTCATCCTCCGACTTCATGAGAATGAATAAAAGCTTCTCAGCAGCGGGGAACAGTTGGCTGGAGTTCGTGATGACTCGACGCGTAGCACCCCAAAGCGCGCTGACGATCTTGAGCTTCAGGGCGGCATTGGAAAGGCTGTTCGTCGGCTCCAACCCGTCGGTGCAGTATCGCACTTCTCCGGATTTCAAGGTCACGTCAATGTTGCTGTCAAGGAGGATGTCGACGAGAATGTCGACGGCTTGGATGGCGAATCCTGAGATATCAGAGTCGGGCGCTTCGCCTTCTGTTGAAATTCAGAATGATGGGCGCAATACAAATGAGCAACCAACCTTGCAAAGCAGAGACGTTGGCTTGAATCAGGTTCTCCCAAATCGATACCATGTTCGTCTACATCGCTTGTCAGCTGGGAGTAAAACCAAGAGAAACAAAACGCACAGGAACGCTTGCATCGTCTGCAAGCCCCAGGGCGCCAAGGCACTCCTTCCACACCTCCACAAGCTTCTCAAAAACCACAGGCTGCGCGACCTCCTCCCTCGTCAAAGGCCGTACATCCTCCGTTCCAGGGCATTGCGCAAGAATAGACCGTACAGTCGTCTCAATCGCATTGAACTCGGCAGTCAAAAGCCCAGGCGAAGCAGTGAACAACCCACGAGGAAGGAGCTTGCTCCAATTCCACTCGCACGCCGGCCGGTCGAAAGAGAGCATCATCTCCAGCGCCTCGATAGCGCAAATGAGATTCGCTCCGCCTTTGCCAGACATGTTCTTGAGCACCGTCGATACTCTCGTGATGCAGTCCTCGATGGTGGGTTCAGCTTCTTGAAGGAGCGCCGCCACAGTCGACAGGCCCACACCCATGTCGACGATCGTAACGACGATCTTCTGCCAGAAAATCTCCCGTCCTTGTTGAATCTGCTTCTGCTTCCGTTCGACTTCATCCTCCTCCTCGACTTCGGATTCTCCCTCGTCGTTATCGGGAAGAAGAGGCTGGCAATACGCCCAAGCGGCGGATCGCCAAACCGCACAACCCAAGCTCCGCACCGAGCTCTTCTTATGCGTCATCGCCTGCGAGAGCAACGCAATGAACACCCTGCGTGCCCTGTCGTGGGCGTAGACAGCCGAGTTGGCTAGCACGAGAAGAGCTGCGAGTATGCTCAATCCCCAAACGGGACCTTGCGAGACGTGCTGCACTTCGGTTGCTTGCAGAGTAGTGCGCAGGGTGCGGACGAGAGCTGCTTCGTTGGAGGATTTCGTTGGTGAAGCAGATTTACGCGCCGGAGAGGAGGAGACGACGGTCAGATGTTCTACTATGGCTGCAGATATGCGGGTGTGCAGCGCCGAGACGGGCAAAGTCGCGAGACCCCGAGCAAATCCTCCTAGTGCGTGGCATGCGAGAGCGCGAATGGCAACTGTTGGGGCAAGAAGGTTTGCCAGCACCGATGGAAGCAGGTCTTCGAATTTAGGGACGAAGATCGAGGGGTGGTAGACCGAGAAATCGTGTATGGCCTAGAAAAGGGTAAATAAGATTGCCTTTTTCCGATTTGTAACAACCTGCCTTCAAACCGTCGCTTGCTGAACCTTTTTTGCCTTCCTTGCCCAATTCTCCTTCGATACCTCGTCGCAGCGCAAACACGATACGGTCTGCTGCTGGCTCGAGGACGGCAGTAGGCAGACGCTGGGTTTGCAGAAGCCAAATGGCCAACGCGTAAGTCTTGCGGGCGTTCGGAGTTGGTAATTCGTCGGCGAGAGGAATGGCAAGGACTTGGGTGAGCATCAACGCCAACTGTGGTGCTAAACACAAGAATTATCAGTCGGGTATCCCGCAATGGAGACAAAACACGCACTAGTGAATAACGCATAGACTGCAGGGAGCGTGAACACCACACCAAGCAGCTTGAGAACCGAGTGGCAGGTGGTGCAAAGATCCCTCCCGTACTTTGCTTTCTTCGCGGTCGTTCCCTTTTTCTTCTTCTTTGGGCTGCTTTTCGGCGAAGGAAGCATCGCAGCGGCGAGCTGGTTGTTTCGGATGCTGGCTTCCTCCTCAATGTCCTCCGCCGTCTGCGCCATCGAGTCGGGGTCGACTAAGCAACGCTCTAGGTCACGGACGACGGCGAGATGGAAGGCAGCGCGATTCTCGCGCAGCGGGTCGAGGATGGGCCACGAGGTGTCGGCATCCGTGGTAAGGGTGATATGAGCCCTTAGGCGGGCGGCGAGGACAGAATAGGCGCGAATGAGCGCGTCCAGCGAGGCCTCGACGTCGAGTAGGACGGATACATGGGAAGCCAGGTAAGTCGCGTCAAACTTGGGCTCGGATGGCTCGGGCGTGGTCTCGCGCTGGAACACGTCGACCATGGGTAGGGGAAGTTGGGAGGACTTTTTGAGAATGGACTTTGTTGGGAGGCATTTGATTGCCCGGGCGGGAGGAGGAGCGTGATGCAGGGGAGTTATGGTACGGTAGTCGTTCTGGGGTGACCAGACGACGCGAGGCCCGCCCAATGGGATGCGGTTTTCCTTCTCCCTGTGGCTGGTGTTGGGTGGGGTGGGAAGGCTCGAGCTCATGGTGGAAGAGGGTGTGTAGATGTAGCGCGATGAATGCCACCCGAACACTGGAAAGATGGAGGAAAGAGCAAGGAGGAGTCGCGTCCTGTCAATCAGAGTACACCAAATAACGCGCTTGGACGCACAAACAACACGACAGCAAAGGTAAATAGACACGCCGACACATACAAACATGGCGTGACTAAGCGAGACCCACCTTACCTGCTACTCCAACGTACCCGCCAGATCGTGAATAGTCGGCATCGTAAGTATACCAGATATGCTGAGCCTTTCACCAAAGGGCGATCCGAGCTTGACTACGCACACCATTTTTTTCTGTATCGCCTGAGCCGCGACCGAGCAGCAGAAACAGCTCCCCTCCGGTCAACATCCCCCGGAGCCACACCCGGCGCTTCTTCCCCGGGAGATGCTGATATCCGCCTTCAAGACGTACTCGAAGATAAGCGGCTCTCTACTATATGCTCACTCCCATCCACGAGCATAAATCTCACAGCACGATCGACTCCGCAGGAGCAAAGGATTCTTCAAGCAATTCCATCCAGCCAAGGAGCGACGAGCAAACTGGGCGGTATTATCCAAACTCCACCTCGTGTTGACCAAAAGAAGTAACAGCCCTGCCAAAAGCTGATACACTCATCCTTCAAGCTCGGGAAATGCAGCGGATAGCGACGCTTCGCGTTAGAATGGCACCGAAGAAGGACACATGTTCTCATTTGCGTACATGGCCGTTTCACCACCAGAAGCTATATAAACGACCCGCCATTGCGCTCCTTGCTCCTCATTCCCTCTCCTCTACCCTCGCCATCTAATAACGCATTTAATCATGTTCTCCACGTCCTCCCTCACGCTCTTCTTCCTCGCCCTCATCGCTACTTTCTCCCTCGTCGCCGCCGCGCCTACACCGCTATCCCGAGATGTATTCATCCCGCCCGTCCTCTCGCCCGGCAAAGGTGCCGTCTGGCACGTCGGCGAGCGCTACAACGTCACATGGGATGTCTCCAAACCCCCGAAACAAATCACCAACCGCGAGGGGATGATAGTCCTTGTTAACAAGGGTCTTATGATTGACCTCGGTTGGTCTTTTGCGTGTCCTTGCCGATGCCTGTGGCTCATCTGTGCCTTTTAGAACACCCTCTGGCTGAAAAGTTCGATATCATGACTGGGAGCCACGAAGTTGAGGTCCCCGACTCGGTCAAACCCGGGAAGGAATATCAGATCCTTGGTACGTCTTCGTTCTGATGCTCTCGCCAGACCCTGATTCCTCTCGCAGTCTTTGGTGACTCTGGAAACACGGGCGAGATGTTCGAAATCCTACCGAGAAAAACACAAAACAGCATTGACACGACCACTACCGATTCATAACTTACATGGACTTGTAATTGTTCAGAGAAGTCGCGTTCTCGTCGAACACACACCTAGTCGCCGCCTTGTTGTAACTCTATCCCTACTATCTACCGTATAAAAAACTTTTCTAATTTCAAACTCTCCGTCGACACGGACACAAAGTCCGAGATTTCGAATAACCGCAGAACCGTCACCGTGATGGCGGTGCCACGGTGTTCTCACGGTGCGGCAGCCATCACGGCCAGCAAAGTCTTGATCATGATGCGCTCTGGCGGGATGAGCCCGCCAGACTCCGCCTGCATGATCCCTATCTTGAATTCATGTACATAAGAACTTGATATAAGAATAACAATTTCTACTGTGTAAGTAATGGATAGCGGGCGGGGCGCAAAATACTCGCAATCGGCGCACGCGTGGGTTCCTTAGGTTGGGGTACGGTGCCGTACGCGTAGCGACGAAGAGTAGGCGGATGGGGAGTAGCTGATGGCAGGCTGGTGCTATGACGGGATGCCCATGACGCGGCGAGCTCGAGTGCAATACGTCGTGGTGAGGCGCGAAGGAAGGCATTGCGCCCCGAGGGAAAGCGGCGTGGTGGAGGCCATGTACATATGGCGTGTACGAAGCTGACGGCAGTGGCGACTGTGAGTCGGGCAAGGACGGTGAGGGTGCCAAGACAATCGTTACCCGACCGTGACGGGGCGTTGAAAGACTGGGGCGGTGGCGGTGGCGTTGGCGTTAGCTGTAGGCGTGGTGAGAACAGAGAGTGACGGGGAGTGGGAGCGATGAACGAGCCAGACGACGGGCGGGGGACGAGGACGACTAGGAGGCGGCTGAGACAGGTGGAAAGGGGCTGACAAACCTTGATCCGTGATGGCATCACCACCGAGATCACTGAGACAACCGGGATCACCACCGAACAACCGGGATCAGCACCCCGGTTCTGCGGTTATCCCAATTCCCGGAACTTGTTTCAAATTGCCCACAACTCCACTTCCCGATGAGGAAGGTGATGAGGCAGTGTCTTTCGGATCATTTTGATCAGAACAGTCTGCAAATCGATTGCCGTCGGCAGATAATTGTGAAAATTTACAAGTCCGCTGACAATGAAAATCAAAGTTTTAGGCTAGCTATTGGATACATCGTGTGTACGCGGGAACGGACGACGGGACGGGGAAGGGGTATATGTAAGGTGTGAGGCATGGCACGCTCGCTGCGGGTAACTCAGGGGCGGGGCAGCTTCGAGCGCGCGCAAGCTGGTCAGACCTGGGAGGACGGCGTCAACAGCCGTGGTGCCTGGGCCTACTGAGCTGAGGGCGGGGCTTGACCGTCAACGGCTGGACGATCTCAACGTTGCTGTGGTCGGGCGAGATGGGCGGGAAGGGGCACGTGCATTCGGGGTGAGAGGGCCGTTCCTTGAGCGGGAGGTATTCCAGGTCGTGGTGGGCGACAGAGGCGTGAGGGAGGTCAACGCGTCGTGGGGCGCTGCTGGGCGTGCTTGAGTTAGCGATACCAAGTGTGGTGTGGGTGGGCTGTCGGGCTGGTGTCCACTGGAGAAGGTGTAAAAGAGCTTTCCATGGCTCTTCGTGCCCTTGGGAGAGAGTTTGGTCAACGGCGGGACTGAAATGGAGGGGATACTGCGACGCACGAGTCTCGAGAGGACACCCTTCGTCCTTCAGCGACAGCTGCAGTGTCTCGCTCACACAGAATAGACAGCAGAAAGAACGCTCGAGCGGTCGTTGATATCGCACATGGCTGGCGGGAGGGTGGCGGGGACGTGGCGGTTTTGCGCAGGAAGGAGTGAGGATGGAAGCGAGAGGCAAGCGAGCCACAACAAAGGGCGGCGAGAATACGGCAGCACGGATGGCCGAAGAACTGGCCGAGAACAGCGCCACCATCACCTTCCTCATTGGGAAGTGGAGCTGTGGGCAAATGCCAACAGTGATTCCCGGACGCTCTCGACACGGATCAATACTCCGAATTTGGCATATCATTGATCGACGCCAATCTCTGAACCCACACAGGTGATGCGGCCAGGAGGCGTTATGTCTGGCTTCTGAGGGTTGACTTTGTGCCACGTCCTTCTCCTCGGTCTAGGATGGTCTCCTTCACGTCCATGTCTCTCTACCTGGCTTCCCTCTTCCTCACGGTCGTCCTGGGCGTCCCGTTGGAGCCCCGCACGGTATTCGCCCCGCCGATAACCAGCCCAACGAGCTCTTCGGTCTGGAAAGTGGGGCAGGTCCAAACCGTCACTTGGAACGCAACGGGCATACCTACCGGCGTCCAAGGGAAGATTCAGTTAGGTTTCTTGACAGAGGAAAGCGAGAACTTGTGTGAGCATATCCCATCACCGCTGTTCGACGCTATCCTCACCTGCCGCAGCGCAGATTCTGGCTGAAGGCTTCAATCTGACGGACGAGAAGGTCAATATCACTGTTCCCGACGTCGTCAGGTCCGTCGACTTGCTTTTATGCGCTACCTCCGTTACTGAATACATTCCAGCCGCACTAACTACATCGTTGTGCTCTTTGGCGACTCAGGAAACATCAGTCCCAAGTTCACAATCCAAGGAAGGCCCGCCTCGGTATCCGGCAGGTCTAGCACCTTATCCGCCTCCACCGCAGCTGCGAGCGCCAGGTCAAACACTCCTAGCCCTCCTATCGCGACTGCTCCACTAAGCTCAGCCCCACAATCTACTGCTACGGCACCGGGGTCCACATCGACGTCGACGTCGACTTCGAGCTCCTCTGCCGCCTCCTCAGCGTCGTTGTCGCCTTCATTGCCGACGGCCTCGTCCCCCACAGTGCCATCATCTTCTTCACCCTCACCGAGCACCAACGGAGGGTGGAGCACGAACAAATTACAGCTGTTCCAGGCCGTTTTGGCGCCTGCTGCGGCTGCTCTCATGCTCGTTTTCTAGGGGCAGGCAACACGCACACTTCTATTGCTACCCATTTCGGAATCACGCTGGACATCCTAGCACGCTTCATGTATTACCAGAACGATTTATTGACACGATCTATTCACATGAAACTACGACGTCGGAGGCGCAACAAGCATGAACGTTCCAGCGATAGGATTGCCCAAGTCAACGGCAGCCGCAAAGGTGCTGATGTTAAAGTTGGATACGGATGTGTTTGCATTGACGAGTGTCTGAGTTGCGAATGCTGCGGATTGGTGGAACAGGAGGAAGATGTATCTTGGATAAACGTGAGAAACACAACCTCAATTTGAAGTGAGACAGACCTGTGGGCATCGGAGCCAGCAGGAGGAGTTGGTTGACGGAATTCGGAGACGGCGGGGGTGCTGTTCACGAGGAGGCCGCCTTGGTTGTGGAAATTCCCGCCCAAGAAGTGTCTGCATGGCAAGTTGGTTGGTTCGGGTGTATTTGGTTTGACGAAAAGAACGCACCTGATTTGCGCCGAGGTGGGAGCTTGCGGCGTGGGTGCATCAGGGTCTACCGTAGCCACGACGAACGGTCCTGGTCCTACATTTCCAACGACGTGGAACGTCGGCGGGCCAGCGGTGTCTGAAATCGCGCATTAATATATATGGCACGTCGAGGTGTAGCACGGCGCACCATTCCGGGGTACTTGAATTCCCGCGTGGAGCGTGATGGGCGGGCCTGTCGCTTGGGGAAGGGAAACCTCGAGCAGAGCGGTGGGTTTGAAGGTGATGGTCACGTCCTCAGGGATCTAGCGGGGAGTTGGGTTGAACAACGGGCTGAGAAACAGTAGAATTTGTACATACGTCCGCAGCATCGAAAGCCTTTTTGACGGTGGCGACCGAGACGTCTTGCGCGACAGCGATGAGGGCAAGAGATAAAAGAGATGTCAAGTGGGAGAGACGCATTGTGGGTCAGGAAACAGACGTTCTGGACACTCGCTTTTATACGCGAAGGTGGAGGCGATCCATGCGTTCATGAGAGAAACAATCCACATGGAGGAAATCATGGGGCGGTCGGTGAGAGAGTATCGCAGAGCGTTGAAGAACGAAGGTGTGAGACTGGTGCTGTAATTGGAGCCCAGTATTAGGATGAGTCCTAGGCTCTCGTAGCGCGGCCCGCGTCGGGCTTCAGCTGGGTCTTTGGCGCGATTGGGCGAGGGAACGGTATAGCGTCATCCGAGGACGGATGAGCAACAAGAAGGACAGACTGTTCGTTCTGGCCGCGATGCCTGCTTTCGTGCACGTGGAGACGCGACCGCGTTTGTTTGTTGATGCTCTCTCTGAGTGGCTGACAGCCAGAATACATCTTGATCCAGTACCACAACCATGCCTTCGATTTCAGCCCTCTTTGCCCTCCCCCGCACCTTCGTTGGCCTGTTCTTCGCCAGCAAGGCTGTCCACCTCTCCACGTCGCCGCCTGTTTTCAAGTACACGCCGACTGTCACCACAGAGATCTTCTTCGAGCCCTCACTCTCCAGCCCAACGCCCAGCGACGTCGCCCCGTTCCCCTACGTCGTTATGGCTGGATTGGCCGCCGTCACCATCGCCAGTGTTGCCTTCACCATCTGCTCGACGTTCGGCCGTCGACGTCGTCGCCGCAGCCCAACTTTCACTGCAGCACCAGAGATCGAATGCGAGATGCCGCCAACCGAGTTCGACACGTGGCTGCCCTGGCTCGTCGTCCTCTTCTTCAATATCACATTCCATCTCTCCAGCGCCGTGTCGGTTACCAAAACGTCACCGGCCCACCGCTTGCTCGACTTGGTCCTGTACCGTCTAGCAATGGTGCTCCAGGAGAGAATCGTAGATGTCGTCAGCTTTATCCACCACTGGCTCGTCGTCCTCTTCTTCAATATCGCATTCCATCTCTCCAACGCCGTGTCGGTTACCAAAGCGTCAGCAGCCCACCGCTTGCTCCACTTGCTCTTGTGCCGTCTAGCAATGGTGGTCGAGGAGAGAATCGTAGATGTCGTCAGCTTTATCCACCACGTTCACAACCACCTCCACAACCACGGTTGGCAGTATCTCAATATCATGCTGCTCGCCCTCATCGGTCATACCGTCGGCCTCCTCATCTTCTTCATCCATCGTCGAAACATCCTCCCCTTCGTCCGCCGCCATCGTTACGCCCTCTCTATAATTTTCCCGGCGGCGTGCTCGTGTTCCATACCTTTCATCATTCTCCTTTGGCACCCTCGATTCAATTGGAGCCCTTCACTCCTCTACTATTCCATGACGCGAAATGAATATCTGCAGGCATTTCTCCCCGATATTCGGCGTATTTCATTCAGGACTTGGTGCTTCCTACGGTTCCAGCCGTCTGGCTCTGTACCGGTCAGTCTGTTACCTCTGCCCGCCTACCTTTTGCTTATCTCCCAGCAGATGATTCTAGGACCTGCTGCGATACACCTTGCAACGAACTTCTTCCAACTAGTCCTCTTTTTACTCTTCGAGATTCGCTCCACGATTTGGATGCTGCACAGACAGTTGGCGCTCGACCTCATGATCATCTTTCCTATCATCGGGGCCGGCCTATTCGCTTTCATTCTTCACTCCTCCGTCCCATCCATCTTTTTGATTCTGGAACTGCCGAATCTGGACATTTCAAGTCGGTTGAAGATGAAATACCTGCGACCCGGCGTGCTCTGGTTCGTGAACGCCGGAATTCCAGCTTGGGACCTCTACCGCCCATCCTTGGAGCTCCACAGGCTTTGGGAGAAGAGCCAGACCACGGAAATTCGTAGGCTCGCCCGTTTCGTTTGGAATACGACAATAGAGCTACCCAAATCCCAACAACTGGTCAGTCTCCCTGTTCATATGTCCAGCGGTTGTTGATTTGTCTTCAGCTTATTATCGCGCCCATCGTTGTCCTTTATGGCTTCACCATGGTACATCTTCATTCTTCACCTACCTACGGCAACTCATCCCCCGATCAGAAACCTCTCGTGCTCAAAGTTGTCTCGAAGACGTATTGGCACTTGCGAAGACGGCGGGAGAGGGCAAGGTATGTTTCTCCAAGTTACAGCTTCGTCGTGGTCTAACCTGATACTAGATACTTGGCCGTGTCACAATTCGTTTGAGAATCGGCTAGTGGCGAGTTCCGGACGACCAGGAGAAGTGCCTAACGCAGCGGCGAGTGTCGACCACCACGAGAGAGGAACCCTTGGAGAGACAGACGCAACGCTACGGAATCGGTCGGGGACGCCCAACTTTTTTTCGACAACAGCAAGCTTCTCATCTTCAAGTTCCTAAAGCGGTGTGTCGATTCTTCGACGTGTACGTTCCAGTTTCCTCTCTTAACGATCCATAACTGATTTCTGCTTAGTGCGAGCAGTGCTTGGGTCGTTCAGTTCCGTCCGCTTCCCGACCGACGAGTGATAGGTTATACCCGCAGCCGCACGAGCTTGCACCATTATCTCTAGCCATGTTACTATATGTACCCATTTGTCGTCTATTTAACTGCCTTTTGCCCAATGTTCGAATGTCAAGACGGTGGTGTTACGGCATCCGGGGGGTCCGTCCCACATTCATCTCTTTCGAGCACCAACGCACTGGAGTTTCCAGCTGCTTCCATGTACCTGCTGCTGCTCTCATGCTCGTTCTCTAACCAGCCCGAGATGGCTTTTCGAGCACTAGCATGGAAGCTTCGGCGCCTGTTGTTTTCTGAAATTTCTTGCCGTCTTGCTTTGTTCTCGAGATGAAACGACCCGTCCTGGTTGGTCTGAACTGGAGGCCTTGAGGAGACCCAGTGGTGATGTGATCGTTTGGCTGTCTCACATCTGGTCCCCTCCTCTACACTCGCCTCAATGGTCTTCCAGTTTCAAGAACCAGTCCGAGCCACACCGGGTTGTCAACTTGAACCGCAGAGAGTGCGTATCAGCGGGTCTGAATCCGTCAACCGGTACGCGTGGGTTCTACCAGCCGTAAATTGTCGAGCGTATCCCGAACTCGCTGTTACGGGGCTGTCCAAGACGATTATACGGCTAGAGTATCAAAAACTACTCTGCGCGATTCTGGCTTCCCTGAAGCGTCAACAACAGCTCAGTGGCAAGACGATTGGGGAGGAGATGGCGGTGGACAACGCAAGGGCCAACGAAGAGTCTTCGCCGGAACCGCTCCAACTCTACATTGACCCAACTTACACCGACATCAACACCCTGAAAGATTACCCAAATCCTTTTGCCGACGACAGTGGTCGTCTTTTCCGCCCGAATAACGCCCTCGTCATCACTGGAGTCCCGGGAATCGGTTATTGTTCTCTTTTTGTAAACCACCCATTGCTGATACCTATGCCAGGAAAGAGTCGTTTCTTGTCCCTCATTTTTCACCTTCGTATTCTGGCCAATCTCCCAACCCTGTTCATGCACGAGCCCCAATCTGCATTGTTCTATAGAGATGGGCAGTTTGGCGTCGTGAATGGACATCTTACTCCCACTGCGCTGCACACCAATCTTCCCCCTGATACTTGGTGCTTGGTTGATTCAAACAACGACTTTCAATCAGTACCCCGCACGCTCATCTTCTCCGGTTTCTTCATCGTCCAAGCTGCATCCCCACGAAAAGACGCATTCAACTACGAGAAATATTTACGTGGATCCGCGCAGTTTTGCGTCATGGCGCCGTGGTCTGCTGAGGAGCTTGTGGATGGGTGAGTAAACTTCTTTTTCACTAGCTCTTGTTCCAGCTGATGCAAGTACCAGGTTGAAACTCATTGAACGTGGGCGAGACCATAAACATCTGACCGCTGAAGCCATGAGAGCATTCCATGCTCGCTTTGGGGGTTCAGCCTGGCATGCATTCAGATACGGGCATGATCAAGTAGGATTCTACCAGAAAGTTCGCGCGTCCACCTTTGGCCTCGATATCCAGCAGATAACAAGATTGCTCGCATCTCCAATTGAGGATTTTCCTGTCGTGGATGACATTGCACACATTTTGTTCTCTGTGGTGCCAACTAGTGACCATGACCGCCGGTTATTCCGGGTCGCACCGCCATCCAACGACATGCTCGACCTCATTCTCGCTCGGTGCAATAGCGACCGCGACGAAGCTCGCCGCATCTTGATCGAGATCTGTCTCGGAATAAATACCGCCAGTTCTCGCCTCCTGGCGGCTGAAACCGACTTGCCCTCCTTCATCCTCACGGGTGGGAGGAGGCAACCTTGAAGGTTCGGTTCGTTCAACTCACCGTGACGTTGCACCGTGCTATCATCCATCTTATCGATTTTTTCATTCCTTCTACAACAAAGTGGATCTTGTTGGAGGTTGGCTGGAGGCGAACGAAGCAATGCGGGTATGTAGACATGTATGCCGATCTTAGGAACTTGTCGGCTTGCGAGTGATTTTGGAGTGTTCGAATCAGAGTTCAAACCCCTATCATACACGCCGAGTCTTGCCTCTCCCCACCATGGCCAACTTCCGATTCACACAACCTGTTGAAACCCTCGAGGCCTGCCATCTTTTGCCGCATAGAGTTGCTGTTCCTGGAGACGTACAGAAATACCTGTGGGTCCTCCCAGCCGTAGACCGCACCAAGCCTTTGGAGTTCATCCCAACGGCGCCGTCGGGTCCTACGATCATTCGCAACGAGTACCAGATGCTAATGATTGCCATCCTCTCGTCCTTGGACCGTCAGAATAACAACACTCCGTGAATAAACTTGTTGCTCACCGCTTCCTCCATTACTAACAAGATCCAGCTACGACTCTACGCCGGGACCTCTTCAGTTGCACATTGAGAACACGAATCTGGACATCGGCTCGCTCGAGGAGTATAAGAACCCTTTCAAACACGAAACCACTGGTCGTCTCTTCCGCAAGCACAGCGCGTTGATTATTACCGGACTGCCTGGAATCGGTTGTCCCTTCTTTGTGAACGAGCCCTTAATTATATCTGTTGCAGGCAAAACCCGTTTCCTCCGTCTAATCTTTCATCTTCGTATCTCGGCCAACCTTCCTACGCTCCTCATGTATCGTCGAGATTCGGCGTTGCTCTACAGGGATGGCCAGTTTGGAATCCTTCGGGGCGGTCACGGTATTGAAATCGAGCATCTCAAAACAAACCTACCCCCTGATACTTGGTGTCTTGTCCACACCCACTATGAACTCGTCACAGTGCCTTTGGCGCTCGTACGCGCTGGATTTTTTATTGTCCAAGCGGCTTCAGCCTGCAAAGACAGTTTTGCATATGAGAAATATCTAAAGGGCTTGTCCCAATTCTGCATTATGCGGCCGTGGTCCGCTGAGGAACTTGTTGACGGGTAAATTTATTTCTTTTCCACCGGATCTTGTGCTGGCTAATGCAAATCGTAGATCCAAAATTCTCAAAGCCAGGAACGGGCTGACCCCTGAAGCGGTCCGAGCATTCCATGCTCGTTTCGGAGTCTCTGCTCGTCATGCCTTCAAAGAATCGATGGAACCCAAGAAATTTTGCGACAGCATTTGGGCGGCCGCTGTTTGTCTTGAATCACGATGCATCCATAGCTCACTCTACGGCTCAATCATGAGTTTTGCTATGCCTATCGAGGCTGCACATGTACTCTGGTCGATATCTCCCGCGACTGACGACGACCGTCGCTTGGTCCGTGTTGGTCCACCGTCGGAGGAAATGCTCGACCTTGTTCTGGCCCACTACTCCGAGAACCGGGAGGAAGCTCGGCGTGTCTTGTTCCAGCTCTGTCTTGCAGTCAATACCATTGGCTCCCGCCTGCTAGCCGCTGATATATTGGAACAACATTTCGACTCACTCCTTCTGAAGGGTGGGACGTGGCCTCTCTTCCCAATTGCCAAGCGCGGGAAGAATTTGGCATCCAAGTACTCTCTCAAGATCTCCAGTGCGACCATGGAGATTAGTGCCCATGAAGATACCACGCCGGACCCAGTTGGACTCGAAGTAGAAGTCGTTCAGTTGACCTCACACTCCGCCGGCACGATGACCCTGCGCTCTGGGGTATATTACCATCCATCCTACCCTAATTTGGCAACATTCGACTCGTTCTTTTGCGGCAAACAGAACCAGATCATAGCTTTCCAGGCTTCTGTCGCAGCGACTCACGACATGAAGCCCACGGGTTTGAAGTGGCTGAGGTCGAAAGGGATTCGGGAGGTGACCTATGTCTACATTACCGCTGATGGGACGGTGCCCAATGTCAAGGTTCCGGTGCATCTCCAGGACATGATCGTTGCCTCCTATTATTTGCGATTGGAGATGAAGCCACAGCAGGGAACGTCGGGGCAAGGAGTGCGCTGATCCATCTTCTCGTGGTGTGGTCATCCAGTCCAGTAGTTCAGGCATATGCAAATTATTATGATGATATATTTCGCAAGTCATGTCGACCACAAAAGGGTAGATAAGAAGTTGTAGCCCCAGCTCAAACAGGGGTCGCTCTCTACCGATTCACTTGTCCAGGTTGGAAACGCTGCAGGTTGCACCTGCCGGTCGTGCTCAGTAAAAAGACATGGAGTTTGACGGACAACGTACCCAAAGCCAACCTCCTTCGTCGGAGACAATGAAAGTGAAACCTCCTGGCCTGCTCGCATTACCACGATTGGAATAGTGGTCTAGACGGCGTGCATAAGGAATCACACGGTCAAAGACAGAAGGCGTACATTATAATCGACGGCAGACTGGACCATGGCTTGATATGTGAGTGGGGGCAAGTCCCGGACGGGCTTGTCGCCAAAGGTCACGATGAGATCGTCGTCGCGCAATCCAGCTACGGCCGCAGGTCCGTCCGGTTTGACGGCTTTGACGAGGAAAAAGGGTTTGAAGAAACCTTTGGGCAGACCAGCGGTAGATAGTCCAGGTTGGTTTCCACCGGTCGAATCGGCCGTGTCTGGAGCTTGCGAAGGAGTGGAAGGAGCAGCTACACCAGCTAGTTGCTGCTCGGTCGGGGAGAGGCGGAAAAAGGCCTCTTTTTGTTTCTTGAGCCACCGCCGTACAGGCTGGACGACAGTTTCACGGCCATTGTCTGCCCAGTCCCAGTAAAGCACACCGTAGACGCCGACGACTGAAAGGAGAATAAGAAACGCGTCCGAGTGCAGGATTGAATAACGCACTTGGAATGACTATAAAATTGCCAATGGCGACTGCTCGGAAGAACCATAGGCTTCGGAAGTCTCTGGGCTGCTCAGCGCCAGGCGGAAGTTGGGAGAAGAGGCGACTTCTGGGCCATCGTTGCGGTCGAAAACGCGCCAACATCGCAAACACAAGAATACAATCAACGCCGGCATCCTGATTAGGAAGGTCTATAGCTACGATATCTACGCGACCTTCTCGGAGTCGAAGGCTTTCGCTTGGACGTCATACAGTTTAAAGTACTCCCCACCCATCTTGATCAATTCCTCGTGCGTACCCGATTCAACCAGGTTTCCGTCTTTCATGCATCTGTTTTCTTTGTAAAAACCGGCATGAAGCGAGAGGAAATACTCACAGAATCATATCAGCATATTTGGTCAAGTGTCCAAACCGATGCGTGACGAATACCATGCTCTTGCCTGCCCTCTCTTCTCTCAAATTCTTGAACAATTCCCACTCTCCCTCGGGGTCCAATGCCGACGATCCTTCATCTGCAATCATGAGTTTCACTGCTCCTGACGTGAATCGCATGAAGGTTCTAGAACTGTATCCGAATGTTAGGCTTGGTCTTCAGTCGAGGAAATACTTACGCGACGATCCGCTGCCGCTCCCCTCCCGATATATCCGCCGTCTTTTTGAGTTTCTCTGCTTCCTTGGCAAGCGGTGTCTTGTCCGAGGTATTGATGTTGACCGTATACTGTTCGGTATACTGCTCCAGTATCGTCGAAAACCCTTCCTTCAACTTTGACAAAAAGCCCTCCGCGCCGCCCTTCTTGGCAGCTTCACGAACCAAATCATGGTCCGATGCCCTCGCCGGATTGCCCAAGCCAATGTTCTCGGAGAGTGATAGCGGGTAGAGATGGTGGTCTTGTGTGAGCGACGCCGTGGCCTTTCGCAGATCCGCCATCTTGTAGTCCTGGATATCGTTCCCGTCCACCAAGATCTGACCCTCCGTGGCATCGTATAGTCGAGCGAGCAACTTGACGATCGTGCTCTTCCCGCTACCGTTTTCCCCAACAAGGACAACCAGCTGCCCTGCCTTGATGGAGAACGTGACATCGTTCAAAGCTTTCACGTTCGATTTACTGCCCGGATACGAGAAGGAGACATTTCTGGGAAAGTATTAAGGGCGGGCTAAAAGCAAAAGAAGAGACCGGAACATACTTCAACTCGATGGCCATGCCCGCCGTTTTTGCAGCTGGCGGGTACTCTAGACTCCCGTCTTTGAGAGAATTGGCCATGTCCCCGAGAGCATAAATCCGCCTCGCGAAATCAATCCCCAGCCGAACATCATCGATCTGCCGCATCCCGTCATAGAACGTCTTTTGCAAGATCGACTCGGAGTGCTGGAGCGTCGCGATCGAGGTTAGAGTAAACTGTGAAGGATTCAAGACAGAGATTGCAGCGTAATACAACTGTTGTCTGGTTATAAGTGCCCGTCAAACAATGACAGACGGCATACCATGGTCAAGTTACCCAAAAGCATGACCGTGACCTCATAGCTAAGAGATTTGCGACCGTACAATTGTTGCGGATGGCGCGTCTCCGTGTCTCCCAACTGTTCGCGCGCACGGGTGAACTCTGCAGGATGTCAGTGGCAAGAAAACAATGATACCAAAGGAAGAACCTTGCAAGACATAGTCCCCAATATTCCCACTAATGATATCTTGTCTGTATTTATCCTCTGACAGCTGTCTGAGGGCCCGCAAGCGCAGGTATCCAGGATCCACGGCTTCCGCTACATACACTGGTCAAAAAGTCAGCCTCAGGCCACAGAAGAAATCTCAGCGACCGACCTTTCTCCCACAAATATTGTCTAAACCTCAAGGTCATGAGCGGTCGTCCCAGGCACAGAAGTACAAACACCGGTCCGTGGCGGGAAGAAACAGCCACTTGGAAAATGTACGCCAGCAGAGTGACCACTTGGATTATGGTAGTCGTGATATCCATGAGAGACGTGAAGTTGTCCCATACGGGCTTTGCATTGAGGGAAATGTCCTCGTTGTTGGCTAATATGAGGTTAGACAGGATAGAAGGGATCGTGTGCGTTTTCACCATGAACACTAGTCAAATCTTTTTCCAAGTTCGCTGTCTGGTAATCAGCGTCAGTGCAAATGGAACAAGGAAATGCTTCACCAGAAAATATGAAATCCTCGTAATGGTGCAGCACCCGTCTGCTCACGATGGGAATTGTCTGATTCCTGACGAAACAGCATCAACTCATGAGTGGGCGAGGATGATTTTCACGACGCACCGCCACCACTCTACGGTCGCGGATGCGCTCACGACAAGCATACGAGCGACAACAGCATTGACGATAGCCATGACATCCGGCCGTCCTTCCTCAATGCCGACCTCAATCTAAAAGAAGAATAAACCGAGCGTACCGCGGACAACGCGCCAACCCACGATCGTCAAAATTCTACCCGAGAGGTGCAAGAGAAGCACATCCTCCAAACCAGTCCACAGTTTCGAGAGAAATATGAGAGAGATGAGAACAGGTGCCAATGCCACGACTTCGGCGACATGTCGCTGTACAGTCGGCACCATCGTCTTAAATTTGCTCCAGCGCGCTGCAACTCCGGCCGAGGAGGTCTCTTTCTGTATCAATATTCTCCACACGCCGAGCTGAACCTCTTCGATGAGGGAGCCTTTCTGCTGCGAATCCAGTTTCATTTCGCCTTGCGGTGGTGGTGGTTGTGGGGAAGAGCAGAGATCCGCAAGACACGCTCTGACTCGGTTAAGTAGGCCGGCCAATTTTGGAGTGATAGGCGCCGTCAAAGCTGTGCGGCGCTAGTCTGGGCGCGCATGTCGGTCGCCCGTGGATGTACAAATACCTGCATTGCAGTAAACTCGAAAGGCGCAACTACTTCATTAACCACGGCTTATTTGAAGCCGTCCAGTCATCAAGAATCTTCCAAAAGTGAGCCACTGTGGACTTGTCCACATGCCGCCGAAGCGGGTCGATCTAAACCAGCGTGGGCGTGAATACCCAACTCGACACCTTGAATATACACCTACTTTGAGCTCCGTAACATTCCAGTCCTTGATCTTGGTGTTCGGAGGATCGTTGGACCACGAGACATATATGCCTTTAACTGCAGTACATCAATAGGCAATCCTTGAGCTGCAAAAAAAGGGGCGCACCATTATGGAACAACTGTATCGGTTCGTTCCACTTGTACGGTCGGAACTGCCACGCCTGGCCAGTGGTCATGACGCAGACAACGCGATCCCATGCATCAGGACCGAATTTTCCGAGAGCCTCCACACTGTCGACAATGCAGTATCGCGCCTGTGTTTGGTGCTCTCTTCCGGACGAGTCTATAGAGGTACGTTTGCGGTAGATGGGAATCATGTCCTCGGGACGTGGGTTCCCTTCCGCGGTGGCGCGTTGACGAGCGTCTTGCGATGGCTCGAATCTGGTCCAGGGTGTGAATGAAAGAAAGAACGTGCGGAACCAATACTCACGTCGATTCTTGCAGGAACCGTCGAACGTTGTACATCGTTATGAGGGCGGTGGGTGAAGACGAAATCATTATAATCGGATAATTGTTTCGTGCTCTCCGAGCCAAAGATTTCGCGTCGGGAGTGGCAGTAACCGTCGTGCCACCTGATCTGCTCGACTCTTTGAGTTTCTTGAGCTTGTCAGAGTAGACCGAGCGGATATTCGCGAAATTCTGGTGCATACAATCAGCATCCACCAAGCGGTCGAAAGTTGCGTGGCTTCGTACGTTGGGTTTCGCACCCCGAAGGACTGAATTGCGGTCACGCAACTCAACCTCATTCTGCTTGATCTTCTTGACCACCTCAATATCGCGCGCGTCAGCGACATACCGCCGCTTCGCAGGCGTAGTCGAAGTAGCCGTCGCGCTCTGCCGGTGTGGTGTCGCCAAAAGAGCCTTGGAAGTCGACGGCGGTGAGCCAGGCGGAGTCGTACTCTCCGCTACAAAAATTCCTATTACTTCAAAAGCAGCAGATAGCAATAGATGGACGCACCAACGAGTGGAACGATCCGTTCATTATCATTAGCCTTGCCTTCCAACCACTCCACGACGTTCTTGCGCTCCGTCACACTCACGAAACCGACCGCAAGCCCGTTTTCCCGAGCCTGCTTCATGTAATCCGCACCGGCGGCGCTCTGCAGCAGCCAAGCCAAGTATACGGCCTCGACAGAGAAGAAATCATCCGGGCCAGCAGGATTCTGCACGCCTGGCTTGCGGTATCTTGTCGGGGAGGATTTCGGGAAAGTGCATGTCGGAGAAAGTACAATGTGCGTCGCGTCGAGGAGCGTTTTGGACGGTTCGCCATCTCGAGCGTATGTAATGGCGCCTTTGGCCTTGATCGTCTGGCGCAGAGCAAGTAGAGGGTCTTGTTCGCTCATGGCAAGCGATTAGGCGTGCACGTGATGTAAGTGATTTCCTCTGCTTCCGACGGCAAGTACGATGCAAACGATTTCATTGCAGAGGAGCAGAGATACACGACACAAATAAAGATAGCAAGATAATGTAAACGAGCGAGTAGGTGTACATCTTGTACAGCGCTGGATAGATTAGTGCAGATTGAAAAAGAAGAAAGAAAGGTCAGAATTTTTACAACGTCAGGCCGTACCCCGCAATCCCACCATACAGAGCCACGGGCTCCTTGCTCCTCTCCTTAGATTTGATAGATGTCTTGTCCGCGTCTTCGCGCGCCTGGCGCGTACGATCCGCCAATTTCCTAGCAAGCTCCTCGGTGCGCGCCTTGGCCGCCTCCTTTTTCCGCCGCTTCTCCTCCGCCTTTTGCGTCTTGTCAAAGAACTGGCTCTGGTTGGCCGGCGGTGACAAGGGCGACATGGGGGACTTGGGAGACATGGGCGATTTGACCCCGTCCGAGGTCGTTTTCCGTGACAACAAGCGTGAAAAGGAGCTCGTGATCGCTCGAGGGGACAACGTCTCCGCCGAGGGAGTAGGTGACTGGGACCTCTTCTTCGCAACTTCAGGCCCAACACGAATGTTGGCCACGCGTCGCTCAGTAGCAATGTGCTGGATGCGCGGCTCAACAGTAATTTCCTCCGTCCGCCACTCGACGTTGGACTTTTGTCCAGGCCACGGCCGAGTCAACGCATCAATAATTTGTTGCCTGTCGTCGTCCGCGTCGTCTGCATCGCTGTCAGGATACCGTTCTTCGATTCGTGGCAGCGCGTGACTTTCTGAAGGAGACAGTGGCGTCCGGGGACGGCCACTGTCGGCATGAGAACTCGAGGACGAGGCCGAACTAAGCGACGGCGCCATGCTCGAGCCGAGCGACGGAGTCATGCTTCCACGCACTTCCAGACGCCGCCGGGGGAGATGATAGGCCAACACGCCTGGATTGGGCGACGTCGGTGCAGCATCAGACTCGTACTCCGACTCGTACGAAACGGATGCCCGTGAGCTCGTCGGATACGACTCGTCCGTTTCGCTCATTTCAGACGGAGACAATGATGAGGCACGAAGCGACTCGTACAACTCATCCATGATCTGCTGGTCGCTCATCGGCGGCGGGGAAATATCAAAGGATATGCTCGATGGTGTTGGCGGTGCAATCATGTCCATCAGCTCGTGCAGCTCATTCTCCGTGTGCAACGAAACGTTGCTGGCCACACGGCGGTGCGAGGATGCTTGCGCAGGAGGCTCTACCTCCTCCACAATCCGCTGTTGCCTCTGAACCTGCTTTTCCTTGGCAGAAACAGGCAGCGTGAAGAGCTCGTCAAAGTCGTCCTCTTCCTCTGGCCGAGAAAGACTATTCACGCGCCGACGAGTAAAGCTATCTTTCCGTGGGCGATGGTGAACCTGGCTGTCAGCCCGAGCATGGCCGTAATGCTTCACGGTCGGCGGGAGCGTAAAGAACTGTTCGCGCTGGTCCAGCGCAGCATGATACGTTCCACCATCTGAACACATCATATTAGCCTGATGGAAAGAGACTTGACCAAGAAATCTCACTGTTGTACCCTCCATACCCTCGCCCTCCAGCATCCGCCGTGCCCATTTGGGCCCAGCGGGCATCCGACGTTCCACGGGGACGCGTCGAATATTTGGGCTCCCCGCCGCCTCCTCCATCCCGGTTATTTGGCCCGCCTCCACCTCCTCCCCCAGCGCCCCCACCACCACCACCGCCTCCGCCTCCTCCATCCCTCTCAGACCTCGACTTGGAAGGCTTCTTCTGCGTGTAGCTCATGACAGTCTTCAACGCCCTGATCTGCAAACTCCTGCACGAGCAAAGCGTTGCGACCTCGTACACACCCACACTGGTGCTATTTGACAACGCTCGGTGCATCGCGTGCTGCACCAAGCTCTGCAGATGTGGAATCTTGTAGTTGGTCGAGAGAACGAGAAGCTGTGAGAGCACGGCGGGCGCGGTCTGCAACGGTGTAAGGAGTGCGAGAGAATAGAAATATTGTATGAGCGCCAGAGTCACGGGGTATGGCTCTGAGAGGTTGAGGGAACGCGGTGTGAGGCGAGGGTCTGGTCGGTCGGAAGTAGCATTGCCAGGCAGGGTGGGCAGTGGGACGTGCATCGGCGAGTTGGGAAGCCCCTCAAGGGCACCCATCGCGCTCTGCAACAGTTTGATGCGCTGTTCCTTGAACCATGGCCAGCGATCTTCGAGCAATTTCCGCGAACATGAGAGTGTACGACCATCATCGCAAATAATCTCAAAGTCGGCGAGAACACGCTCCTCCAGCGCCGCAAGCCCCAGCTCTTGCATGGGAAGCTCGAGTTTGAGGGGCGGGGGTTGGTAAATCCCGAACGCTTCGAGGTCAACGACCGCGACGTGATCCCAAGAGAGGAGACGGCGGTTGTAGTCGTCGACCAGATTGCCCGCCCGATTCCCAAAGATCATAAACTTGTTCGCCTCGGGCCAAAGGCAACCGCGGAACCAAGACCCCGTTTCGACGGCCTTGCCAGGGTCGATGCGCGACCAGACCATGGTCTGGAGATCGAGGACCCATATTGAGAAGGATTGGTACGAGTGAGCGAGGTAGATGCCGGCAATGATGAGGTGGGTGCCTAGAATTGCGCCTGTCGGGAACCGCAGACCTGGTGGGAAGGTCGTACCGGACATTGCGGCGGACCGGTCGTCAATTGTAAAGCCGGTGTCTGGAAGAGGAGAGAAAATCTCGAGCTCACGCTTCACGTCAGTGAACTGTGAATCATGTCAAAACAACTTGGATAGGAACAACAGACGACAGACGTTGTAGTTGCTGTACAGATAGATGTCGCTGGGGTGCTCGTCGCTTGGCGGGGCAGAATACGGCAAGTGATTCAAGGTTTCGGACGGCGTTACGTCCTGCGGAGGCGGCGCGTCCCCGCTTTGAAAGCGCGTGCCGGCAGGACCCAGGGCCGACGCGGCGCGCATTTCATCTTTCGGGAAGCGGACGACTTGGGACGAGGATACGGCAACGCTGCGATAAGAACCGCAGTGACGCGGGTAATCGCGTTTCTCTGACCATGTCTTGGCCAGCAGATCGTAGACGCAAACATCGTCGAGCCAGGTGTTGTAAAAGTCCTGGCCGCCAATGATGAACAGGCGGTCGCCCGTGACAGAGGAGAGCTGGGCGTAGCGGGCACGGGGTAAGAGGTTCTCTGGTGTAGAGAGTCTGGAAGGTGGGAGCCAGTGCCGTGATGCGATGTCGAAGAATCGAACGTCGTTTAGTACGCAGAGTTCGTCTGGATTAGGAGAGTCCGGCTCGTTGCTCATGCCGCCAAAGACAATCAACTGGTTGTTCCAGGTGTCTACGGAGTGAAAGTAGCGGGCACGGGGCACGTCGTCCTCGGGAAACGGGAGGATTTTCTCCCAGTGGTATGTCTCGAGGTCGAAGACATACAGATCGGCGACCATTCTCCTCTCCGTGACGAGGCGGCCTCCCTGTTTAAGCGTTGACGGACTGGGGTGCTCGAACGAGGCGCACACTCACAAACAGGTACATTTTGGAGCCCACAACGGTGGTCGAGGCACCCTGGGAGCACGCTGTAAGCAAAATTGGGCGAAACAAGTGGACAGGCACGCACGACGAGCTTTGCAGGGACATCACCGGTTGTCTTGCGACTGAAGGTGGTGAGGTCGTAAATTGAGTGCAGCTCGGGGGGCATGGAGGGCCGTGTCGGGGAAAGAGCGCGATGGCTTCGCCTAAATAACAAGCGGTTCTAATCAGAGGGGATTACCGAACAATTGATTAGTGCGCCTCCAGTTCATTCATATCGCAAGTGAGTATGTACGTATACCGCGGACCCGTGAATTCCAACTCTACTACTACAAGTCCTAGCTCCTCGTTGCCCTCTCCTGCTCCTCCTCCCTAAAGAAAATACTCGGAGCAAACAAAAAAAAAGTGCACTATTTCAATTAAATGATCAAGCCCCGTTTGCCGAGACTACTCCACCGCCTCAGCATGGACGTCCTAATCGAACAAGCCTCGGAATCGACTATCCGCGTCCTGCCTCACCAGCAGTACCATGCACCGCACTTCGACCCTTCTTCCGTGCTCAGCGATCCTCTCGCGCAATTCCGACTCTGGTTCTCCGACGCTGCTGCAGCCAATGTCAAGGAACCCGAGGCCATGATACTCTCCACAGCTACCCCAACCGGGCTCCCGTCTGCCCGGGCAGTCCTTCTAAAACAAGTCGATGCGCGTGGATTCACATTTTACACAAACTATACTTCCCGCAAATCTGCGGAGCTCCAAGCGAATCCCCACGCTGCCCTCGTGTTTTATTGGCGCGAAGTCCATCGAAGCGTGCGCGTCGTCGGTCTAGTGGAGCGTGTCAGTCGCGAAGAAAGTGCACAATACTTCGCAAGCCGCCCTCTCGGCAGCCGTCTGGGTGCTTGGGCCAGTCCCCAGAGTCAGATCGTCGCCGAAGGTGAGGTCTCTAGCCGCCTCGACGATGTACGTGCACGATTCGGTGTTGAAGGCGAACCCACCGATGCCGATATTCCAATCCCCGAGTTCTGGGGTGGCTGGCGCGTGGTCCCGACGTGCGTTTGTCCTTTCCAACCCAAAAAAACTAGCCTCATTCCCGATTCAGAGAGGTCGAATTCTGGGCTGGCCAGCCGTCACGTCTTCACGATCGTGTTCGATACATGCGTCAGGGCGAACCTTCCTCTGAAGAAGTCGACGGGGATCATGCGGCGATGTGGAAGGTCGACCGCCTCGCCCCTTGACCTGGGCTCGTAAGGTTACCGCAGGCACCGTCTGTTCATTAATACAAAGAAGTTTCCATCCACATATCCGAATATCAGCGGTCCGGCCCTCTTGATCGTCTCCCGCACTGGATACTGATTGGTTGGCTAAGCCGCGGGAGGCCACACCCTCGAAATGGAAATGACAAGCATATCGCCGCCCAACCCTTCTCGGGCGCCTTCGAGCCCGCGGTGTATTGCTGTCATCCTCGGCGGCCATGAAATGACGTACCAGCACACTCGGGGCAGCAGCCTTGTCATCCTGCTGCTAGCCATACCGCCCAATTAGCATCCGCAACGCGGCCGGCGCAAGTCAACTTGAGGCGGCGACGTTGAAATTCTGATGGAACCCATGTTCTGTGGTGGTGGCGTACAACCACTCATCGTGTGGTCCGTGATATGTTGTTATGCGCAAACCACTCATTGGATGAGTATCTTCTGCATACATTTGGGGTCCGTTTACGCGCGGAGACCGTCTCGTTTCTAGGTTCCTCCAATTGGTGGTCTGTTATGCCGACTTGATGCCGCTTTCATTCTCCGTCCTATTTTTCTACTCCGCCGATGCTCTCATTGGTTATCTTGCTATCGGCATGTGCAACACACCCTATTTGTCGCCACAATCGTAGCACTGCAAAAAAGTACATTTCATCCCTTGCCATTCAACTTGGCGCGTTTCTTGCTCTTGGCCGAGTCATCGTTAACATCCAATATGGCTTCCAAAAGCCCTTCCGACTGCAAGCAAGTAACAAACTCCTTGATAAACGGCTCGTAGTCGTGTGTGCGCTTGATATGTTCCGTCTAAGCATACATGTTAGAAGACCGTCTTATTTTGAGAATGAAAGCAGTGGCATCATACTCACATTCTCGCGCATCGCTTTATTCACCTCATCCTCGAGCGCGACCTTGCCTTTAATCGCGTCTCGCACACAACGCTCCCACGCACCGACCAGAGCGCGTTGCGGAAGCTCCATAATCTCAACATCACGCTCCATCCGCCGAGCACCAAAGTCGGGCGCATATGTTCGCCCAGGTGCAGACGACCCACCGGCAGGTGAATCAAATGCAAAACGCGCCTGCTCCAGCAACGCACTGTCGACCTATGTATACTTCAGTATGAAGCCAAGGGTGCAGAAAAAAAAGACGAACAAGAGACTCCCATCCATCCGGCATCCGCCTCTGCAACGACGCCCTCTCGCGTTTGAGGAACTCGAGCTCATCGCTCGCCCGCTCATACACTCCATCAACAAGCGCAAGAAGACTGAACCGAATATTGTTCTTCTGCATCTTCCTGCGCAGTGCCGGACGCACGACGTCCATCCACGACTTGCCATCCCCGTCCGATAGTTCACCCACTTCGAGAGGCCCAGCCTTGAGCCCGTCGAGCTCCCACACCTTGCCGTAGGCGGGCAGGTACCCGATAAAATGGTACACCTCTTCTTCGTCTTCGTCCGTTTCCTCTGCTTTCTTCTTGGCCTTGCCTTTCGCTGTAGATGTAGAGGTGGCTGCAGGTTTCGGTGGGCGTTTGGATTTGGTTTCGGCCTTTTTCGCTTTGCTGAGTGTTGTGGTGGCGATCGAGTTGAGTGCACCACGGAGGTCGGACGGCCTGCGAGTACATTAGCACTCGTAGACATTATCGAGCTTGATACGCACCGCGCAAGTCCCCGATGGGCCCGCTGAATAAAACGCGAACTAGAAATCGCCAGTCCCTTCATCTAGACGCGTACCTACATTAGCCCAAGTGCATTGACCAGCTTCAAACTCACCACAGGCGACATCCCCTCCGTCTCCCTCCTAAACTCCTCCAACTCCTCCCCCACAGCCAAATCCGGACAATTCAACGCGATATTGAGCAACGCAAGCGAAGCACACGCGTCGTCGCTCAGCTGGTTCGCAAACCACACCCGCTCTGCCGCAGGGTCCGCAAAGTCACTCGGCCTATGGTTGTCTTTCCGCCACAGGAAACAAAAGACGAGTCCGCGCGGAGAGAGGTGCTCCACGGCCCATGGCTCGATGTCATACAATTCGATTAGTTCCACGCGACGGATGCCTGGGTTTTGTGATCAGAGAGAAAGAGAGAGACTCCGGGTAGGTGGTGTAGAAACCTAGTCGTCGGGTGAGGGATGAGAATACGCCTGTGAAGTGGTTGGGTTCAAACGACTCGGCGTCATCACGTTTCGCTGTATACCTGGGTCGGATTCGATGACTGCAAACGGCTCGCCAACGAGGTCCAAAGGGGAGGAGGAGGAATCACCCATGATGAATGCTTTTGGCAAGACGCGTCGCTCAAAATTCCTGACGTACATTTAAATTTTATCTACATACACTTTCAAGCCACAGCTTTGGCACTGTCCGTCAAAATCTTGTTCAGTCCCTCCCTCTTCAAGCAACTCTCATATTTGAAGCTCGCCGCAATCTTGTCGATTTCCGCCTCGTCCTTTCCAATAAAGTGCTCGGCCCACTCCTTCACCAAAAATTCGCTAACGAGTATATTCCTCGACAACCGCGTAACGCGATCCGACAACCGCCACACTGGTGCGGGGTACAGGTCGCGGTACTTGGTCGGTATTTCTTCCAGAATGTGGTCCAGGAGAGGCTGGTAGACGCTCTTGACGGCCGTGTCGTCGGCGCCCCAGGCATCGACCGCCAGCCGGTGTTTCTTGGCCAGGAAGTCCTTGAAGAGGGTCATGTAGGGCGTGTCGAGGTCAATGTAGACCATCCCCTGGAAGCCAATGTCTTTGTAGAGCCAGATGGACCAGCTGAGGCGATCCTGGTGGTACTGTCAGCAAAGAGAGAATGGATGGAGTATAGTCGAACCTTGTTGTAAATGTCCAGCTGGTCCTTGAGCACTTGATACCTCTCCTCGTTAATCTTCTCGGTCGCCTCCCCCTCATACTGCTTCCGCGCGTACACCGGGCCCCACTCGCCATTCCACACACACAATCCCCGCTCGTCCATCCACTCTCTCTTCTTCTCGTAGCTGCGATTCAACCGGTGGACCTGCGTCTCGCTCGAGACGTACTTTTCGGGCGACGAGGGGAACCCAAAGATGGAGTAGTCGTGGATCGAATATGCGGTGTTGTCCCAGTTCTTGTGGGCGTCACCAAAGTGAGAAAAGTCGGACGCAAAGGTGTTGGCGTCGAAAAATATGGTATGGTCAGGGTCAATGGCGCGGATGGCGCTGTGGATTCTGTGGTAGAAGGAAATCAACCGCGTGTGTGTAGGGTCGGTGGGCTCGTTCAGCGGATTATAGCCTGCTATCCATTTGTTGTCCTTGTAGTGTTCGGCCAACTTCTCCCAGAGCCAAACGGTCCGGTCCTGGAAATCTTTGTGGACCCAGACTACAGGATATGAGCGAATAGAAGGCAAACGGATATCTTTCTACGCACAGTTTGCAATGTGGCCACCATGATCGGCATGCCAGTCGGTGTTCTGCCCTCCAGGAGCAGTATGGAGATCCAGGATGGTGTAAATGTTGTGGGCAGCACACAATTCTATAACGCGGTCGAGATGACGGAAACCATCCTCCTTCAGCACGCGAGGGTTCATGTCATCTTCAAAGTGCCGGTAGTTGAAGGGCAGACGGATGCAGTTGAGTCCAAGACTGCTAAAGAACTTGGCGTCCTCGTCTTGGAAAAAGTACTCGAGGAATTTGTCGAAAAAGAATTCCGACTTTTCCTTGCCGATGGCGTCGCTCAAGGCCTGACGGATTTGGTGCTCGCACCCAGGATAGCCTGAAATGAAATTCTCCATGCTGGACAGATGAGTTGACGGCTACGAAAAGGGAGACCACTGACTTCATCCATCCTCCGAGCCCAGCACCGCGCAGGATGACCTCGTTGCCGCTCTCGTCGACGAGCTTTGTTCCGGAGACCTTGATGAGGGACATTGTGGATGGAGAAAGGGAGGAGCCATGGCTTATATCCAAGTGCGCTGGGCGGCCCGGTTACGCCGACGAATTCCCGAGCAGGGGAAACTTAGGTCGAGACACGTGGAGCAGGTCCGGAGTGTTGCCGACTCCCGAGGAACAAGCCAACATCGGAGTGGTGCGTTGGTGACCACTAGAGGGAGTGGAGAAAACCAAGGAGGATTGTAGGGTGCCATTCGCGTCTTGTCGATTATTTAGGGCCTCTGAATGATTCCGAATTAACTTCCGTCGCAATATACACGAGACGGCGACCGGGGCGCGATGCGGTTGAAGCAGGGACCTGGTCGAAGCAATAGGGGTTTTCAAAGTTGGATTTTTCACTCGATTATTCACTTTATTTCATTTGCATTTTTCACCTTCCAAATTTGGGCAACGAAAGTGAATAAGAAAAAAGAAGTGAAACAAGGTCGAGAGCTGTTTCATTTATTTATTCACTTTGAAACAAACCCCGTGACATCCATCCTGCACGTGTCTTCAAGCCTCGGGCACGCTCGATCGAATCCTTCGCTGCCCATCCACTCTACCTCTCGTTCTCGATGCCCCCTCGCAAGTCTAAAAAAGGACATGTCCATCAAGGGTCTCGAAGCCCAAACCAGCGCGGCCGAGGCCAAAAAAAAAAGGATTCCGCGTACGAGTGTACATAGCCTTGTAGGCCATATTGCTTCAGGGTACTTGCCTGTCGGTGTTCCGTGGTATCTCCGAGGAGGGCGCGGTTTACGGGAGTGGCGGGTGCACGTGGTGGGGCGCATGGGTCAGTGTTCGGGATGATTACATCTGTTTGGTGGTTTATTCACTTGGATTTTCAAGAGGGTGTCTTCAAGGTGAAACAAGTGAAAAATACATTTTTTCAACAAATTGAAACAAGTGAATAAACCAGTGAATAAAGAGGTGAAAAATCTAACTTTGAAAACCCCTAATGAAGTTGTCACCCGAAACGGATCAAACGCGACTCTTTCGCAAACAATCACCATTGGTCTTCGCGACTCTCGTGTCTCGCGACCCACTTACAAATGTGGACAATATCTGGCCCCTTCGACATTGACCTCGAAAATAATGCCACTGAAACAATTACCACGAAACTGCTCAAGCCAGGAAAAGAGTACGCGATGGGGCGCAAGGAGCCTGCCCCTCTCGTCTTGAAATCGAAAAAAGTGTCGACCAAGCAGGGCGAATTTATTGTCGACAAGTTTCCCGTGGACGATGTGGTACGCTGTTCAACTATTCTACGGTCTGAGCCGACGCATTACTAGGTCGATCCTACCACCCGTCCGACCCTTCGCTTCTCCAACATAGGCAAGGGCGTACCTCTCCATCGTGCAGGAGAGGAACTTTCCATCAATTCAGGGTCCAGCACAAAGTTGCGCGATGGAGATGTCCTTGTAATTGCCCGGAATCATCTAACGTGCGTAGCACTCTTCCCTTCCTGTTTACATCGAGTCATACGAATCCATCTCAGTGTGAAATGGCTTCCCGTATGCTGCTACAAAGAGCCTGCAGCAAAATCTCAGCTCCTCAAAGCCTGCGCGGGGCTTGGCATTCATGTCGTCCACACGTTCCACTCAGAGATCACCCACCACATCACGGACACCTTCGAGCCCGCATTCTCGCAGGCCATTTCCCTGCTTCAATCCGCGAAATTTGTTACACAAAAGTGGCTCGACGAGGTCCTCCGTCTCGGAGACCTACCAATGCTCAACGACGCGTCCCTCGAGAAATCTTTCGTCGAACTTCCTGACACAGCCAAATACCGACCAGAGTTCAGCCCCGATCTCTCAACGAAGCATCAAAAGCTGACAACATGGGAACCCAACGAAGCCAGGATGAAAATGTTCTCCAAGTACCGCTTCATCCTCATGGCCGAGGGTTCCCGCAATATCAACAGCGAGCTACGCAATCTTATCACCCGCGGGGAGGGTCATCCCGAGGCTTACGACATATCTGGAGGGCCGGGGAAGCTGAACAAGGCATTTACGCGGGGAAAGGCCAAGACGAACCAGAATGTTGTACTCGTCGCAGACATTGAGGCTTGCGAGGCGGCCATCGGAAAATCCCAGTGGAACGAGATCATCCAGTCCACTGAAGCGTTCGTCCATTAGGTTGCGTTTTTGTATCGTGACCGATTCCCTTTTTGCAGCTTCCAACTCCCTATATTTTCTCCTGAAGACATTCTAATATCGGTTCTGAATGCTGATACCTCTACCCTCGATTCTCCCGGCGCCTCTGCATCTCTTGACCGTGGTTCGCAGTCTTTCCTGTTTGGGGGATCGTTGCTCATATAAGATCTACAGCGCCTTCGTCATCTCCCCTCCCGGACTTTGTTCCAAACACCCATGAGGAAGAAGACTCTATCGTTCCTGACGAGGAGAAAGAGCCGGAGCCAAAGCCCGTCAAGAGGCTTGTCCGGCGCACCGCCTCGCGTCAAGCATCGCAGGAACCGGAAGCAGCGCCGCCTGCGCCTCCCGCGAAAAGGGTGAGTTGCGCACTCGCATCGCATATTTGCCTCTTGCTCATACGGAGAACAGCACTTGACGCGTCGCGCCCAACCAACTGGCCAGCCCATCATAACGGGTCTGGATGATGCATCTGTCTTGCTGAATAATCTCTCGATGCCGCCGCCGGATGCGGTGACGCCTGTTGAGCCCAAACCCCGCTCCAAGTTGAAGCGTCGCGTCGGTGTCCCTGACACCACTGTCTCCGAGTCGACATCGATCTTCGCAAGCGTGGAACGGGACACAGGCGAAGAACCGCCCTCGAAAAAGTTCAAAGCCCTTTTTGATGCGAGCCATCCTGCGCGGAGTGGAGTGGATAGCTTTGTTCAGCAGAGCGGAGCATTCAACGAGGAGGAGATGATGGCCATCGGTGGGATGAGTCAGACGCAAACGGAGACGCAGGGTGAGACGCAGGGCCAGAGTGGGAGCAGGCGGGTAGGTAAAAGCAGCAGCGGGCTGGGAGCTGTACCTGAAGAGGAGGAAGAAAGTCAGATGCCTGGAATAGAAGGTCCAACTGTGGGTCAGAAACGGAAGGAGAGGAGCTTTGAAGGGGATGATGTCGAAATGGCTGATGCTACGACTTCGGACACGGGGCCTGCAGCGAAGAAGAGAGCGATGGTGGGAAACGCGGTCGAGCGTACTGCTGCAGGTGCACCAAAACCTGCTAGCACCACCGCCAAACCGACTGCCACGACCAAGGCCCTGCCGGCTACTAAATCCACAACGACGGCCAAGAAGGGCGCCGCTGCTGGCGCCCCAACGGGCATACCCGACACCGACTCTGCCTTCCTCAAAGCCATCGCTTCCACAAAACGGGGCAAAAAGACCGAGGACGACTTTGACCGCGACTTTAACAAGCTCAAGATATCAAAATCCAACTTGCGAGCTGCGGACGAGGTCGAGGCCAGGCCGGAGTGGGAGCTATTGGCGGATTTCGGGGACGAGAGTAATTTGCGCGGGAATTTCATGGTTATCCATGAGATTGAGGTGTTCAAGGTTTATGGCGGCGCGGAGAGAAGGCGTGCGGGGGATCCAAAGTGGGAGGGCAAGCCAGATTTCAAGAAATTCAAGGTGTGTTTTGGTTTTTCTTGTTTTGGACCTGTTTTAATATTCTACGTACAGCGAACAACGAGCTCGAACTCGCAGAAGAAGGCTGTCGAGCTGTTTGTCAGCGAAGAAAACGACGGGGGGATTGGCCCTGGTGAGTACAGATAAATGAAGCCATCAGCCCCTCCGACCTCGTGTACAGGTTATTGGAAGAACGAGAATACTCAGAATCCGGATGATGACTTTGAGGTCAAGGTTGCGACTGAGCCAGCGGCCAAGAAGAAGGCGGCCAGTAAACCCGCTGCGTCTCGCTCAAAGAGCCAGGCGACGACTCAATCCACCCAAGCTATGATAATCGACGAATCCAGCGACGAAGAACCAGTCAAGCGGAAAGCAAAGCGCGGCACCGCCGCCAAACCTTCTTCAAAAACGGCTGAACCTGCCAAGAAGCGTACTACGCGAGCCTCATCCAAAACCCCCGCTCCCCTTTTCCTGGATGATTCGGATGCGGAGGATAATGTAGCTGCAGCTAGCATCATCCCGGAAGAGGATGCCACGATGGACGACCAGTTCACTAGCCAAACGTTGCAGTCTAGTGCAGAATCGATGGCCCCTACTCGTCGCTCTACTAGGGCGAGGAAAGTAGCGGCTGCTCCCATCATCGTGGACGACGATGACGATGATGTATTTGGCACACGGGGATAGTAGCGTAATTTCCTTATCTTGTACAACTTATGTCCTCTTGGGATTTCCCAATCTAATGTGCTGAAAATACATATTATTTCACTTGAGTAGTCCTCCTTCCTCCTTCGTGTATGTAGTCATCAAGGATTAGTGTCATGCATGGTAACTTCCACTCCGTCCACGTCCACCAACGGTGGCATAGGGAAATCGGCCAACAAGGGTTCGGTGTCGACCGCAGGTGATTCCTGGACTACAGGCTCGTTAGACGCTGGTGGAGCCTCGGCGATCAGATGGTTGACTGGGAAAAAATGAGAAAGGCTGTAGGATGATGAAACAGGGCTATACATTGTTTAGCGTGGTCTGGGATAGAGTGAAAATCAGATTGATAGGAATGAGAATGAACTAGAACGGACCGAGATCTGTCTGGCGATTGCACCGAGCGCCGTCCACACAATCCTTGCGGCTCAATACAGACTCCTCCAAGAACCCTTTCTGACGTTCGCGCAAAAACCAGTCTCGCAGGCCGTATAGAAACACCTCCGTTGCACAATGTCTGCAGATCTTATTGCGTGCAGCAGCAGGATCTGGATCGGTTCCCGCCGATACCCCGTGCATGTCAACGAACAGCTCGAGTTCTATCAGAGGAAGGAAAGCTCTAGGCTGCGCTTGAATGTGGGCGACAATCTGCATGATTGTAGTGAGCAACTGGGGACATGGAAACCATAGAGTTCGGGAATTACTTCGCGATAGATATACCGTGGCGTAATTCTCTGTGCGGTAAGGTAATCAAAGAGAATGTCGACCTCGATGGTATTGTGATTGAATACGTCGTAGACCGCAGATGTTTGAATGAGGTCGCCGACGTCGGATAGACCGTGTGGTTGTTGAGACACTATAGCCAACGCGGAGCAGCGATTCTGAACATTTATGCCACAAAATGAGACCTGGCAAAAATCACATTTGGTGGTCAGAGGCGATGGCAGCGCGAGGAGATTTTCGCAATTGCCACACAAGGCATGCCCCGGCGGTGTACCGTTCTCGGATGGCCAAGCATGGTCAGGGTCGACATTGGGATCCACAATCGGCTGGGGGCATCTCCAACCGTACGGATTGCCGAGAACACAATTCGGGCAAGGTCTGACAAAGTCGCTTGGATTGATATCGGGTTCGGGGGACGCTTCACGAGGGGCGGGAATCTAAAACCGTACCGTTGAACATGATAACAGCCCGATAAGAAAGAAACATACACGCATAGAGGTGCCTGTATAGATCTCGTCCGCTTGCAGACGCTCTCGTTCGGATCGAGCCTTGTGCGGCGCCACTCGTAATAAAATGTCGAGAACAGACTGGAGCGCTCGGAAGGGCGTTACGCTCGTGGATGGTCCCCGACAAGCAGGACAGTTGGTGCCACCATTCTGGGCAATTCAGTCAGCACATATGCAGTGAACGCCACGCGAACACTTGGATTGCCAAAGAAAGTAAATCCACGCAAAAAACGCGTAGAAAATAGCAACAAGGCTAAAATCACTCACTCGAATCCAAAGCACACAGCAACTTGATACCACGCACTCGGATGAGCAAGCTGGATGAATGAACAGATAAAGCGGCGTACCTTCCGCAAAAGAAATGTTGGCACGGCGCGACGAGGACAGGACGATAAACCAAATCACTACAACAACCACATTGCAACTCCTGCGCCAGCTGTTCGGCGAGAGCAGAGTCGTTGGCGGGGATGAGAGCACTCCCGTCTGGCTCCGAATGCGAATCGTGTTCCTCTTTCAGTCGCTTGCGACTGAGTGATTGGTCGTGGATGTCGTCGAAGGAGGTGGACGCACTCCGCTTGAGAGTTACCTGTTGTTCGCGGGGCGAAGGGGAGTCGAGGACAGGAACGGGGGCTTCCAACAAGCTAGCGTCAGGTTCGGCCATGCTGGGAGTGTACAAAGAGAGAACAAAAGCAGCAGCAATTATGGCGAGTTACGCAATGCCCATATTCGGAAGTCGCAGTCGCGTATTTGGCACATTAAAGTTCGGGTCGGTTCTACTAGGCTACATAGAAGTACAGGATACAGGTACAAGAACGAAGATACGGTTCCGCCACAAGAAAGAAGAAATAAAAAAGAAAACAGAGGCTACATGAATTCGTCGATAGAAGTCGGGGTGGGTAAAGTAAGGTTCAAAGGAGGAAGGGGTGCAAGTCCGGCAAATTCACAAGCGTCACGGAGACGTTCTCGAAGGGATTCATAACGCATCCGCTGTTCTTGACAAGGCCACAGCGCCGTCAGATAGTCGATCGGAGCCAGCAGCTTTTTACAGGCATCCAAGGCAATACTCATGGTATTGTCGCATTGCCACAGCGTGATTCCCCTACAATCAAATTGAGCAAAATATCGCTGAAAATGGTAAAGGCCGCACCTGGACACTTGTGCCATAAACCAGAACACAAAAAAGGGTCGCTTGGCCAGAGTATTGCCCGAATTGCCGGTGATGGTGTCCAAGCCAGCCATAAACTGCTGGGCGACGCAGGCTTGATGTCTCACTACGCGGGATCAATAACCAACTTGGCTAGTCAAAAGAAGACGTACACCAGTCCTCAGCCTTCTCTCGGAAGAGCCCATTCGTTGAGACGAGGGGCACGAAACGCTGGAAGTCGAACGAGATGCACAAGCGGGTACTTGGAGGAGGGAGTCAGATAATGGAGAAGGAGGTGAGCGAGAAGACTCACTTGAAGATGTATTCACGACCATGGTATATGAAAGCCTTTTCGATACCACAAGTATGGCGATTTAAAGCTTCTTCAATCGCATCGGCCTCGAGCCACGCTCTCATTGCGAATTGACGTTTCTCGGCAATGGGACCCGAGGTATCGCCTCTCATCGTGATACACGCGGACCATAGGAGGAATGAACGATCGTACAACGCCCAGACGGTATCCTTGGCTGCGGGAGAGTGGACCATCGCTTCACCAGAGAAGAAAAGAGCATACTGCAAATTGTGAACACCTGTGTATCGTTATAAGAAAAGACGTACATTGGCAGGGTCGGAAATGAAGAGATTGATGCTATTGGTGTGATTGGCGGCAGTATAAGCAGTATGGCAAGCAGCGAGAATCATGGAACTCCAGCAGAGTCTGCGGCACGACTCCTTTCTGATCTCAGAGTCGGACCACGCAGCGCTCCACGCCGGAGTTTGAGCCCAGAAGGGAGTGTGCTCAAAGGCTGGCATCCACTGCTCTCCGAGTGTCAGCGAACGACATGAACATCCACGATCATTGGAAACGGGTAGCGGGGACTGAATTGGGTACTGCAGCGCGTAACTGAGCGAATCACGGTGGGAATGGGCTGTCGGCGAGGATGGCGAGGTGATCGCCGGGACTTCGCCCGGGGCAAACTTGGAAGTGTAAGGATCATTGCGGTCGACCATTGTGAGGGACAAGGAACGGATGATGCGGTCGAGCATCATCATTGAGGAGGCTGCTCGCTCCGTGGTATGATGAGGGTGTGAACAGATCTCGAACATGGCCAACAACTAATGGATCGGTCAGCGGGGAGAAGAAGCGAAACGAGATGGCGGCGTACCCATGCTGCCTGGGCCAGCGTCTCGTCGACCCATCCGGCATTGAAGCTGGCCTCAAGTGCGCTCTGCGCCTGCATACTGGATTAGATCCATCGGATGGCATAAGCAAGAGCAACACACCTCGTCTCGGAATATCAAGGCCCGCTGACGGCCATGATGCCCCAGACCAACCTCGGAACTTTGCCAGAAAGTGGACATTGACAAGGAAGCTAGGATTAGGCTAGGCTGAATAAACTGCCTTTTGGAAGAATCGCAAAGGCGGGAAAAGAAAGTTGGAGCGTGAAAGAAGGAAAACCAGTAGTTGGAGGCGCGGAAGAGAAAACGAAGGTCGGAAGTTATGCGCCGTGTTGCAAGATCCCGCTGGTTGGCGCTAAGGATTTCGAGGCGATTCGAGGTGGGGGACAGGTAGAGGGACAGGAGCGAGTCCCACCATATTTTTTGTGAGAAATCAAGGGATGGCTGGCTCGCAATGGTTACAACGTCCTTTCGTGGCAGTTCTTCTCCATCGTCATTATACTCGGTCACATAAGCACAAAAGGTTTCGACGGGTGAAGGTGAGAGGACGTTTATAGAGTCGTCATAGGGAACTGAAATCTGTGTTCAGTAATCAGCGCCCGGGGTGGTGAGCCTGCCGAACAGCATATTACCTACCTGAGGGCCCGGAGCGACATGGTCGAGGAGGGGAAGGGATCCGCCTTGGAGACGTGGTGACGGACAGTGCGCTAGCCCGTGACAAGCACAAGTGCTCATGTAGGAGCCAGGCATGCGAGGGTCGTGCGGGGACGTGACATACTCGAGCTCAGGAGAGTCAGTGTGCTCGCCGCTGGACGTCGGGGACGGGAACGAGAAGGGCGGGAGCTGGGTTCCAGTATTGTCTGGGGGATAGTCCTGGGAGGAGGATGCGGCTCGTCGAGAACGAGTGCTCGGCTCGCCGTTCATTTTCCGCGCCACACGCTGACGGGCACCAGGTCGCTTGTCCGGGCCCCGACGTTTGGGTAATGGGTCGTAATTGCAGTCAACGCTGCCATTGGCGCGTTTGCCGCAATTGTGACAAATGGGCTTAGCCCCGTCGCAGCGAATCTTGCGAGTCCGACTACATAGGTGCGTGTAAGCGGATGGGACAAAAAGAGAGAAAAGTCGGAGATGCATACCATTGGACGCAGGCAACATATACTCGTGCTCTGGGCTTTCCCTGCGTTGTCGGAGGCTGGTCTGGGGCCAGCTCGATACGGGGTTTCTCGCGACGCGACTTGCGCGGGCGGGCAGAGGGTTGAGTTGGCGACCAGGCCTCCGAGTCGGGAGAAAGATCCAGCGAGTTTGCAGACACGGGCTGGGCAGTGGAGGGTTGACCATTGCGCCTCCCAGTGTCAATTCGCGACAGTGCAGCAGGCAGGGCTGGCATGCCGTGGGGGACAGAGTAATCTGCATGGTCCGGATAGCGGGTGGCAGGGCTGTTTGACGCGAAGCGACGCTGGCCAAACTGGTCGAGCATTTCGGGGGACGGGTAGGCGTAGTCGCGAGGGACAGCATGTTGGGCATACATGCGCTGAGAGTCGTCGAGGATGTGGGGCCCAGAGCTGCGACGGGGGTAGTAGAGGTCGGAGGGCTCCTCGCGTGAGCGTGGAGAGTACATAACGAGGGTCGATGGCGAACGGTCAAGTGACTACGCAAGGGCTTTATACAGGGAAGAAGGAAAGGAAATGACCGCTCATTTGTTTGGTCATGCAAATATTAGAGACTGTCCGCATCTCATCGACGGACGGCTGCCGTATGCAGCTCTCGCGTGGCATCCCAATCTGTGTCGGTCACTCCCAATCATTTGTCGGCGTGTATGGGGTTATCCATTCTGGGAAGATGTCACTGTGTAAAAGCGCCCGCTCGAACCGTGGGTCGTTGTGCTGGAGACTGATTCCAAAAACTCTCTCCAGGAATGGACACCACCAGCGACGACATTCCCTCTGTGTCCCTGGCCCGTCCGCTTTGCTGCCCGCCGCCTATCCATAGCTTGGCGAGTCCTGAAACATCTGCTTTTTTTGATTGCCATCAACGACGACCTCCACGTCCTTCTCCCGTGCTTCTCCGGCCTGCGCCTCTCTCCAAGATACATCTGCGCCCCCCGCTTATCCGTCCCTTTTGGACCTTAAATGCGCTGGAACCTTCCACCAAGCATGATCTCCTTGATTCGTCTGATCTGCAATTCCCGCCAGAATTTACTCAATTGGGGTCTCTACTCCTTGACAAGCCATGTCGTCGGTAGGCTCACCGGGCATGCGGGGACCTCAAAACACGCAATGATTTATTACTAGCACAACATAAGCATGTGACGTGAGTCTCCAGCTCTCTCTGGTTGGTGGACTAGTACTGGGAATGCAATGCAGTTTGCATTTGACCCTAATAGCAGGTCGCATTTACTCTTGTTAGTTACTACCGGGCCTTTCCCATGAGGTCCGCACGGCGATTGAGGCCAGTTGGAGTGTCGAGTGTCAGAATGACCTTTCTCGGCTATTGGGTTCGGCAACCCTTCATGTACTCCCTCAGCTTTCCTTCAAACTCTATCGCCACAGGATGCCCAGCCTGAACCCGATTGTCGGACTACCGTCAAGAACATGCAGAGAAATCACGGCAAGGGACAGTCTCATCGAAACTCAATGCGAAACTCGAGTGGCGGCAACAAAAATACTTTCGTGTCCTCAACTGCTATTAGGCAATGAGTGTTGTTCTCGAAAGGGTTATCCACAGCCTCGCCACGGTTCTTCCCTTGAGATCTACCGGCTTTGCTCGGCGTAGATATGGGATCCCCCGTGTTGGCAACGACAATTCATCCCCTGTTCTTGGATGGACAACCTTGTACTGAAGTGTTTCGGAAATCTTGCAGATGGATCAGCGACTCAAAGAACTGCCAGTGGCCCAGAACCGCCATGTGCGCGGGGGTGCAATCCGGTCGTCGATCTCTATTCTGCGGACATATCGCAAGCACCACGATTGATTGCTCCCGGAGGCTTTCTTTCTCTCGGTGAGCCTTTTTGTGCCTCCACGCATCATCTCGTGGCATACCTAACAAGCCCCACAGCGGCTGAAATAGTCTTCATTCAGGGAAAGGGCGATACAATGTCAAACTTAACCATTCTCCGCGGTGCTTGGACTGGTCAAATATTCTGATTAGAAGCATTCTGTTTTACATGCTCCGTCATCTCGTTTTAGGGGACCGGACCTGAAGATCTAGAATGGGCAATCTGACGCGCCAACCAACGTTTCTTTCATTCATCTGGGGTCCATCTCTATCTACCTCGCCATAAATTAATTCTCCCAACCGAAACAAGGGCTCTCTTACTCTGTAACCACCTGTCCTGGTCAATGTGCATTGGACATTGGACGCCCGTAGGTTGCCGTGAAGATCCCACTCTAGGTTCCGCCGATACCTCGAAGTGGGGGCGGGAAAACTCCTTTTTTGAACATATTGCATCCACCTCTGTTCACGTAAAGCCTGAGCCGGATGCAATCCAAGAGTCTGTAAACTTAGAACGGATCAGTCTTTCGCCGGGCTCCGCCTCGCCGCCGGTGATCGACAGGATAGTGTGTGTGCATCGTACGCAACCATGACTCTCTTTATCATGTTTTTGACGTTCTTCCTTTTTCTACGGCAGTCGCGTTCCTTTGGTTAAATTCTCAGGTGACCAGATGATTGCAGATTCGATGTGGAGCACCATTCTTGCACCATTCAATCGCGAAAAATAAGTGGTGTGCAGAAGCGCTTGAGCACGGTATGTACAACCGCTGACAACAGACGCCACAGTTGGGCGCTTGATGCACGCAGTCTGTGCATCTGTGTGATCTACAATCAAAAGAAAGAGGTTGTGCGAAATTAGAACAGTGGTTCTGAGAAAAGACCGGTTCAAACGCCCCCTGAGCGCTTCTGTGGTGTGGACCTAGCAACGGTGCCTGCAGAATTCGTTTGAAGTCATTGTACTTAAAGTCCTGTCTTGATAGGTCTTGATCTTGGCAACAGTAAAAGATGTAGTATGTACTAGTCGTCCAGTCTTGTTGCGACTTGGACAGCCTCTGAATATTAGAGCAACCAAACCGCAAATATATGCTGCTTAATGAATTGTTCCCTCCTCTGCAGCCGCGGATGTAAATCGTAGTTCATTGAATAGGCGTTCTGTCGATAGCTTTGGATGTAGCATCAAGAAGTAAGTGAACTGCAACACGCATCGCGAGCTTTACGTAACACTTTGACGTGACCGTTTCTCCCTCCCACATCATGCCTAGGTCCGCATCCCCGACGTACAGGAGCCGCGACTCGCAGAGAGGTGAATCCAGTCGTGGAAGCGCAAGACGCTATGGCGACGATAGAGGCTACCGTGAAGAACCTCGCCGTGGGTATCGAGATGAATACTCCGAACGCGACCGTGAACGAGAGCGGGCAAGGGACAGGGACCGCTACGACGGCAGACGGGACAGAGAGGCAGACAGAGATCGTAATGGTGGTTCGTCCAGGCGCTCAGCGTCGCCTCGACGTCGATCGTCACGTCCACGGTCGCGTTCCCGTTCGCTGTCTCCGGCGAGCAAGGCAAAACCAGACTTCAAACCCTCGGGGTTGTTGGCCGCGGAGACGAACACAGTCAAGGCCGTCAACGGAGATAGCACGGTACTCAAATATAACGAGCCGCCGGAGGCCAGGAAGCCCTCCTTGGGCTGGAGGCTTTACGTCTTCAAGGGCAGCGAACAAGTCGAGCTGCTTCACATCCACCGCCAGAGCGCGTATCTTATCGGACGCGACCGGCTTGTCGCAGACATTCCGATTGACCATCCCTCTTGTTCGAAACAACATGCTGTGATCCAGTGTCGGTCTTTTTCTCTCTAGTATCCTCTTCTACTCTCTAATTCGATGCTTCAGATCGGTTTGTGCAACAAAAGGACGAGTTTGGTGCAGTCAAGGGAACTGTAAAGTGGGTGTTTCCATGCCGTGGCCAACCCTTGCTTGACGATTTTTTGTAGACCGTTCATCATCGACCTTGAATCTACGAATGGGACTCATGTCAATGACGAAGCTATCCCCGTTTCGCGATTTTATGAGCTCAAGGCCAACGATGGTGACTATTTCCCTCGTTTTTTTCTGTCGGTTGCTGAGACCTCCCAGTGATCAAATTTGGACAATCGACGAGAGAGTACGTGCTTCTGCACGACTCGGAGGCGTCATGAGTTTTCTGTACGATAATGTGTCTTTGAAAGAATGTGTGCGCGTATCAGAAGAATCCATTTCCGGAAAGTACCGATCACCTCACCCTTGTTCTCTTGAATGTTGAGACAAAGAGACCTTGGCGACCCATAGGAGCAGCTGTCGCCGTGACCGTGACCTTGCAATGCCTTTTTGTTTCTTTGGACGCGTATCAACGCGCATTGTTGCTTGCTTTGTCTCGAACCATCGACGCGCCGTTCAAAGAGATGGATTCTTCTTATAAAGCACGGTCTGTGCTGAGCCCTTTCTCTTTACTTCCTCGCCTTACCATGGACAGCTCCCCTCGCAGACCCTCCTTGGCCAACTTGTACAACAACCTCAAAGCCCAGAGCGACCCTTACGAGGAGCTCGAGCATGCAGCGCGTCTATTCCCCATGGACGAAGACGAGCTCGACTACACGTCCTCTACCGTCTCTTCCCGGTCCTCACAGGCTCCTTCCTTTGGCTTTGATGACCCCGACGACGAGTCTGAAGACGAGGCTGGCAGCAGCTCAGACGAGGATTCGGACGTCGAGCCTTTGGAACTGCCTGAATCCGTCAATGCAGCCGCCTACCCATCGCATTTCGTCCGGTGAGCACAGTTTTCGTTTTGACGCGCTCTTTCTAAGATGATTTTCTTTCAGTGTGCTGAATGACACGCCTTTTCTGCCGCCACGGGCCCAGTCGGTTGAAATCAATCAATCAGAGCTTCCTCCTCGAAAGCTCCCTCTCGCGCCCTCCACGGCCCATAGACGTGCCATTCGTGTCCGAGATGACGACTCGGATCGCGAAGCAGATTGCGAGAGCACAGGAGACGCGACCGACGACGAATACATGCCTTCCCCTACCCTCAACCCCCGTAAACGCACCCGTAGTCCGTCTCCTACTCCCTTCCGTCACCGCATAGCCACGTCTCCCGGTGCCAGCTCCTCCTCCTCGGGCTACTCGAACAAGCGCACGCGTTTGCCGCCGCCGTCTCGCAACAAACAAGCCTCTGTCGACGAGATCGAAGGCTCTGACGACTACAACGACTTTGTATGCCGCGTTTGCGGTTTGGGTGCAGAAAAACCATCGTTTGCCCGACTTTAGACGGCATGTCAAGACACACCAGCGGACCGTTGAGGAGGAGGCGCAGAAGGGTTGGCGGTGCAAGGGCGTGCTGCTCAGCGAGGCGGCTGAATATTCACTCCCATCTGACGCTACGAGCTACGTTTTCCAAGGCCGGGAGCGCGTCGGGGGTTGCATGAAGACGTTCAGTCGTCGCGACGCTCTGAAGCGCCATTTGGACAACAAGAACGTTGCGTGTGTTGGCCACCCTACTGCTGCAACCCACAACTAATGGTGGGTTGCTGTCTTTTTTGACTTGTGGACGCCGCTGATTATTTTCTGGTCAGACAGACTTCTCGCTTTCTTGCATCCTCGTATAATTGTGTAAAAGAAATATATACTCTATGGTCTCCGCTTCTTGGTCTATCTCTTCTTGACCGTATCCGTTTACCGTTCTGAACTGAGGGGCCCCAGCTGAACGCGTCGATGAGTACTTTCGTGATGGAGTGACGAGGAAACAGCCTACCCTCGTATCGGCTTCTTGGGCTTGAGCTCGTGCGCGAATTCAGAGACGGGCAGTCCGCTGCGGAACTTTTCCATACACCACAGGATATATCTGTTATTTACGGCTCAACGTTTGCAACAACTAGCTGGTGTATTGCACACGGACCTTCCTGTCGCGTATTCCTACTCCAGCGGATTTCAGCTGTAGACCATTCTTTGACCACAGTTCGTCCCAGCTTTCGACCGAGAGTTTAGTGTCGCATGAGCGTCCGATAGACTTGAGGAAGTCTCCGGGAGTCTTGATGGAGTCTGCGGCATGTGAGCTGAATACGAGATGCTTTTTGTTTGAAGAGGGCTACCGCGGGGATCGGGGATTGGTTGGACTCTGGGGATAGTGGGCGGGATAAGCGTGGAAGGAGGGAGCGTAGACGAGACGCGCAAAGCAGGCTGTTCATGGCCGACAATTTTGAGAGTGGGTGTGACCCGCCGGTCACATCACGACGCGCTCTCTCTGGACGTGATCTGAACGACTGCTTCAGATTCACGCAACGCTACTAGAGATCGAGACTAGAAGGTCTTCCGATTCGATGGCTTCTGCACCGAAAGTCAGGTCTCTAAAATCATGCAACAATCCCAAGTGCAAGGATCTCGCGATAATGAAAGACAACCTGCGCCAGTGCGCAAGATGCCAGTACGTGCATGAACCTGCCCAACATTAAAAAACCAAGTTGACCCCCGCATCAGGACAGCTACCTACTGCGACGGTACATAAAGCAAGCCGTACTCAGAGATAAAGACTCAAAAGCAATTTCAGAGAAATGTCAACGAGCTCATTGGACCGCTCACAAAGACATTTGCAAAATTTGGGCCAAAACCACAGCCGAAACGGGTGAAGGCGTGCGGGACATAAAGAAGAAGATGAACGAATTCCTGTGGCTCATCCGCGGCTTGCCTGAACCAACGAACTCTTCAAACGTTACATCTCAATGATACGCGAAGGAGAGAACGGATGCGTCGAATCATCTTTGACAACGTCGAAGAGCTCGACCAAGCCATAGCTCTCCTTCAAAGTCTCCCCATCTTGGGCGAGGAATATTTCGAACATGCCCATACTCACCCGACTACGTGGAGCATCCCGATGGTATTCCCATCACCCTCCGAAGGAGGACGGCCAAAATCCGGCAGGAATTCATCGAAGTCATCGACAAGAAGATGTGTTTCCTCTATAAAGAGGAGGAGAAACGTCCAAATCTCCTCAACATGATCAATATCGCCGGCTCCAGCGAGCGAATGCTCATCCTCGTGGCCACGATGAAGCTGGGGGTCGGCGCCACCTCGAGCTACGAATTCCTTTTCAAAGGCTTGAGCTGGCGCCCCAAAGATGAACCGGTCAAGGAAAGGCTCGCGATTGAAGGTCCAGATGCCAAGCCCCGGCCAGTTGAAATTGACATGGATTAGTATCGCATACAGTAAGGTCGTTCCGTATAATTTATCCAAAGGTCTCATCAAAAACAGGCGCGTCGCGCAAAACAATCGACTCTCCTCCTTCTTGACCCAACGCAACAGCATTGGCCGCACCCACAGCGGCGCTCTTTGGGAGGCGCGGAGAGAGGGTGATGTAAAGTTCAAAAGGCTGAGTGATCTATTTCTTGGATATCAGAATCTGGAGGACGGAGACAGAACGGACGGAAACCTACCCAACCCATGACACTCTCCTTTTCTGATCGTATATACTGTAACTTTAGCGTCGCTTCCTGCCCGGACTTTGCGTGAATTGCATCGTGTAGAATTTGGTACAGGGTTGTGAGCCTTCCATTCCATTCAGCGTCAAAGTGCAGGTCGAAAAAAGACACACCTTCTACGTTCGTCGGTGTTGTTATAGGGATCTTCAAAGGTCGGACAGGTGATCTGGACTTGCGCGCGCGACTTGTACAGAAGTGGCGCAAGCCCGGTATACCCAACTCTGCCACAGAGTATTCCGTGTGCCCCGAACGGAACGCGTTGGCGATGTTATCCACGTGCCATCACTCTCCATACGCTCCGTAACGGAATCACACCAGGTCCGTACGGTCTCGAAATCCCCACCGCCGCTGATGCCACCAAC
>JARKIF010000179.1:0-64277 GCA_029378245.1 Roridomyces roridus
TACTCGCTCGAGCGTTTATATCCTTCAAGGACATTGCCACACGCTGCGACACTCGTCTTTTCGAGACCAACTACCGCTGATAGGACAGCGTGTTGAGCTCGGGGCAAGACGTCGACGCTTCAGGTCGGCGAGCTCGTGCTCCAGATGTTCCGTCTGCCACCCCTGCCCGGCATTCCGGCTGATCAGCTCCCGCAAAGCCTGGATGAGTGTCATCGTGGACTGCGACATATCAACTGGCACAAGGTGACATACTTCCAAGGGACACTTACGCAGAACGGTGGTGATTGCAGCGTATGTTTGTTCCTCTTGACTGAAAGTTTCACCATTCTAATTCTTGTTTTGGAACAGACATGGCGTCGCCGTCAACTGCGCGTGATCGGCGCGAGCCTAGTCGCGTTCAACGACGTGACGAAGAAGGCTACAGCAACTATTGATCTCAAGAAGGCGATTGCTGTTGAAGACGATCAAGATGCCCGTGGTGCCATGAGCCCTGCGTCGGCCAAGACTTCGCGGAGTACCAGGGATGATTACGATGGCGTGTACGGAGTCGAACGATCCTTCCGTTTGGTGTTTCCCAACGATCAGGAAATTGCATTCTTTGCGGATACGGACGAAGAAAAGGCGAAATGGTACACAATCACTTCATCGTTTCTGCTGGTATTGATTCATCTCGTTTCAGGCTCGAGATCCTGCGTGCGCTTGTTGGCACATTCCGCCGCACCCCTTGTGGGGCGAGCTGCTGTGGCAACGACAAGAAGAGCTCGCCAAGCGATCACAGGCGGTCATAGTCGCAAACTTTCTACTAGATCTCTCGTGCATTTTTCTCTTTCTTGTACATTTGCTTCAACTGCAGTGACAGACTTGTTTTCGATATACATTGCTACTACTATGTTATACTATGTAAATACGACGAGCCTTTCAATAGAGAGGTTGAGCCAAATTGAGCACCGTTTTGATGGGTGTTGAAGATGTTGACCATCACGTCCTGCTTGACAGGCTACTCGCGCTCAGCGATAAGTCCCTTTAAAGTCCTCGTTCGTTGCCCCTCGCGGTTTCATAGTTCGTGTTTTGGATTCCGGCGGCTAATCCGACTCGGCAAGCCTATAAATGGATCTTACCTTGGTCTCTGGCTCCCTCCCGGCCCCATGCACCCGAGGCACGCTCCGATGTCCGAAAAGGCCCTTGCGACGCAGATAAATTACCGGAGTTCAGGTGCAGTGCACTGCTCTCTTCTGTCTACACTGGGTCTGAACTGGAACAGTCGCCCGCGTCACATTCTTGCTGTATGATATTTGCCTCACTTTCGACGACGAAGTACGCTTACCAACAAACTGCGGCTCATTTGCTAACTTGCACCAGGTCAACTTGGTCTGGCCGTAAGGTGTTTCGTCCTGGATGGATCTGCTTTGAATTGCATGCTAGGAAAGCGTGGACTCGGAGAAATTCTTGTTCTTGTTCATCCGGTATGTCCCTCTGTTCGTCCAATTGTAAGTTTCCCACTACACTTCGTGGATGTACTATGTCTGACTTTTCCAGTTCAATCCTGGTGATTGGCTCTCCAGAATTGACACCGCACTTCCACTTCACTCCTCATGATTGCTTCATCTGGGAAGTGTATCAAGGAGTCGCGACAGTGCTGATCTTGGCTGCTGTCGACTGCGTCCTCATCCTAAGAGGTAAGATGATCATTCCAGTAGGCTCAAGTTTTCATGATTGTCAGTCTGTGCCCTGTATCACAATAAGCCAATTATACGAAGATTGGTCCTTCTGGCGTTCCTACTGGAGGTGACCGGGATGATCGTTGGTCTTGGCCTCTCAGTGTTCACCATCACCTTCGACGACATCTGCCTGATCACTCATGTTTCTACACTTTTGTTGATATATGCGTAAGTGGTTTTCAGGAATGTATATCGTTGCATTGATAAAAAAACTCTTAGAGGCTCCACCCTCATATTCCAAACCTTTCTCTTCGCTTTAACCGTCATCCAATTTGCGAGGGCGCTTCGTGACGGCTGGGGAGACACTCCTTTGGTTCACCTGGTGATGCGAGACGGAACATGGGCATTCCTTCTACTTTTTGGTAAGTTACGTGACCGTAGGGATTCTGTATTAACTTCCCCTTAGCTGTGCTGGTGGGGGCATCCTCTCTGTATACTGTTAAGAACCAGTCATACGCGGGCATCATATATGGGTGCGTGTGTATCAAAAGCCGCTTCCATAATTTAACTTTCCCCAAGGTGGCTGTTGACGGTCTTTTCTTTCTCCGTGCGGTTTGTCGCTTCTGCGTTTCGACCCATGTGAACGTCCTCCAGGGCTATCGTGTCCTATTGAACTTGGACCGTCTCAGTTCCACTAGCCCTCGGCTGGACACCACAAACAATACGCCTTGGGAATTTACGACAAGACTTACAGCCGTAGAAGAAGCGGCTCAAACGTACGAACTAACCACCGTCGAGGACGCCTCTAGCACGGGTCCATGACCAGAGAAGGGAGATTTTCGTTCGAAAGGTACCGTGATGCAGCTGCGGCCTTGCTCAATCAAGATTCGCTCAGAATATGAGACTACTACTGTGCATTCGTCGCTCGAGCTGTCTACTGTATGTAGAATGTAGGTAACCGAGTAGAGTAGAGATCGAGGTCGCTAGTAAACTAGCTACTTGATCCCTCGAGCCAAGGCATACTCTTGGATCCTCCCTCTCCGTGTCTTCATCATCTTCCAAACCCCTCAACTCAGCCTGCATGTATCTAACTACCAACCCAATCCAACTCCATCGAGGAACGTCGACGGCGCCGGCGAAGAGGGCAGCGAACCTCGGCACAACCTGCAGAAGAAGTGTGGACCCAAGGACATCTGAGCGAGAGTGAGCGACAGGAACGAAGTAGACAAGGAGACTCACCAGTGACGACCGAACCCATGCGGCCCTCTTGCAGTCTTGAAGCCTTCTCGAGGAGTCGGGACCTCCATACCAGCGGCGAGCACTTGGACGCGGCGGGGTTTTTGTCCTGGGCGAGCGAGTCAGCGAGAGGGAAGGGAAGAGGGGATATTGGGTCGCACGAAGAAATGGCGAGGAGAGGCTTCTGCCAGAGCGAGTTAGTCAATGGCGAGGCGAAGGAATGCTGGGAACTCACTGAGATGATCCACCACATCGCCAGTGCCGGAGGATGGCCCCCGCGCGCCGGTGGTGCCAGGGTGCTTTGGTGGTAGGTTTAAGGTGTTGGGAGCACACGCTGGGGTCGGCGGCTGGTGTAGCTTCATCTTCTCCTGGCTGGTGCAGTCGCTGTAGGAGATGTGAGTGAATGGCGAGGTGGAAAGGGCGAGCAACGTACCTCCCCGGGAGAGCAACTGGCGGTAACGAAGAAAGAGGGATTGTGTGTTGGCCTGTTTTTATAGACGCGATCGAGTCTCCGTTCCATTTTACTCGGGAACTCGCATCCGGCTTTTTTTACTCGGGAACTCGATCGAACGAGTCATATCGGCGGCGGCGGAGGCACGGAGGAGGTGCGCCAAGGCATGGTGGTCGTCCTTCGTCATAGCAGACGAACAGAATGACAGCATCGGGGCAGCCTCACATGTATCAGTGGCTGTGGTCACGGCGTTTCCTTGTTTGGACTGCTTCCGACCCGCCCTTCGCGTTCATCGTCGACACCGCAGAGTCGCGCTTGCTACGTCCTCGACATACTCTCTGCTCGGATGTCAAGGTTCTCAAGGCTTTGTCGATCGAGCGGGTAGACAATCACTTCCGCCTGCGAGGAATGAAGAGGAAAGGTATAAAATGGAGTCGCGTAGCCTGCAATCCCCAGCCTCTTCTTCCTTCCTACCACCACCATCTATCTCAAACCACAAACCGACAGGTGCGTCCGCTTGCCAGACCACGGGATACTGACCTTGCTTTGCTATCGTTGCTTTCGTATTGCTTTCACAGTGCTTTCCTATCATTCTCCCCCACACGAGAGCGCGGGTCACCGGGAGACTTGCATAGCTCGCGGCCAGAGGGATGGGGTCGCACGCATGAGCCAACGCAGCCTGGGCCCCTTCGATGAAACGAGGGGTCGAGGTGGCGAGCGAGACGTGACGGTGGACCAACCAGGCCACCTTAGACCCCATTCCTCGTCAACCGACTGATGGTATGTCCCTTACTCTCTTCAACTGAAGACGATGTAGACGCAGACCGGGGGAGTTGTGGAGGCGTGCGGTTCCTGGGGGTGGGTTCGCAACCCTCGTGCACCTTGTCGTGGGCCCCCAGGCTTGAGACCTTCGGGGTCGACCAATAGCACGTTAAACTTGCGGGGTTTGTTTTCAAATTCTTCGACGCGTGGCAGTTTGTGTATTGCAATGAACATCTTCTTGGGCTTCATTTAATCGCGATGAGCACGACAGCAGTCAGGCCGCAAGAAGAGTCAAGGAACTCGAGAAGACCTGTGGAAGACTTAGAGCCTGAGAGAGGATGATCAACGCTAACTCCATTCGGGTCCAACTCCTTGCTTCTTCCTCTCACTGCTCTTTTACTTTCATGTCTCCCACTGTCTGGCAGCAGCGCTGATACATGCCTTCGTGCATTCTCAAGACCGTGTTTACCCGAGCATTTCATACGACCACTTCGCGGCTGTCGCAATATCGCGGCCCACACATACACGGGACTCTACTTGAATGGCTCCCCGTATGATTGAAGAGGATGTCAGCAAGTGGAATCGGCGCAAAATCCGTGTTTTCGGCGACGTCGCCAAGCTCCTGACGCCATCTGTACAACGGAGGGACGCGCAGCACAAGCCCAGAGGTCCTTCTCTCCCGCTCATGCAAGCTGCTGACCGGCTGCTGCAACATGGTGATACAACGGAGACAGAGAGACGGTGTCGTCTGCGTGAAACTCTGCGTCTATACTACCGTGCTTCCGAACGGGCCAATGGAACCGTGCTCGTCATGGGTAGTCGCATCTCCAATCTACTCGCAGCTCGCGACGAGGTTGACCGAGGCATGCGTGCTTCCCGAGGTGCTTGTCCAACACCACCGCAGCTTCAAATGCAGAGCAAGGCTGGTGTGTAATAAAAGACCGCCTCGTGCCCGCCGGTGCGCCGTATTCCGTCGTTATCTTTTGAGAGCACCCAAATGCCGCTGCTTCGAGCCTTTTCCGTCAATCATGCTCTTTGCTTCTTGACATTCTGGGACGGCAATTTGACATGGACGAAGGATGAGCGCTTCGCCCAACAGTATTTGCAGTACTTTGGACGCGCTGCCGCGCGCGGTGCCTCAAAGTGTGTCTGGAACCCTCGTTGTTTTGCAATTCCATGTTTCCTCGCCTTGCTGGAACTTTGGTTGGGACCGTATGCCATTGACTTGTTGTGCAGCTCCAGGTTCCATCTGAGTCCAGCAGCAAGCAAGCAATCGTTACCGCGATCTCAAGCACGACGCTGTTCATAGTCTGCAGGCCACAATTTCACTCACTGCACTTATCGGACTTTCCCATGTTCGTCTCATTCTATCTCAAGCAGCAAATCCGTGCCATTCCTTTCAATTCCATCTCTGTCGCCAGGACTGATAAATCTGCTTGAAAGAACTATTTCGTCCCAAAATCACTGCAGAGTCCAGACCTCTCAGCACACTCCCGATACCTCTGGATCTTCTTGTGACGGAGAGCTAGCGACAATCGGCGGCTAGCTAGTTCCGGCACAGAGAGGGATCGTTCGGACAAGGTGAGTGTCGTAGGGCTTCTGATATTCGAATCTCTACCTAGCTAACTACGGACTACAGACTTATATACTACGGGTACGATCGGAAACAAGGGGCTAAATTACGTGCCAAGGAATGTGGTGCGACGGCGGAGCCGTCGCGTCGAGTCGATAACGAGAGTCGGGGCTAAAATAATCAGTAGAACAGTGTAGATAATCAAAATGGCAAAATATCCGTTACACTTCTCAGATCTCCGCGTCGGATCTAAAGACGATAATTTCTTAGGTCTCCGGCGGAATGCTGGGGCTTGTCGGTGGAATGGCCGAGTGGTCTAAGGCGCTGGAATTAGGTGGTCAACGTTGAGTTGCTCATAAAATCCAGTCCGAAAGGGCGTGGGTTCGAACCCCACTTCCATCAGAATCTCCCTTTTTTAGGCCCACTTTTGGTCGTAGAGTCCCTAAAATGCGATGTGGAAAGGTACGCAACCTGGAAAAACGCGTTCTCACGAGTTTGATCGAAAAAATCAATTTTTTGAAGCTTGATCACTTTTTTGATGGAATAGTTCAAGCCTTTTGAATGCCAAGCTCGAATCCAGTCTGTCGTATCGAAAGACCAAGGAGTTACTGTCCTAGTCTCGCAAACTTACTGTCCATGGACTGCTCACTTACGGACCGGTTTCCGTTCTATTAGAAAGCGCTCATGCAAAGAGTAGACACAAGCAAGAACACGACATAAGATACATTTCTCCTTGCACAGTAGGCTGTTTCGATTGGTAAAACTATATGTAGCAAAGCAAAGAATAAAAAAAAGTCTTGACGGTCATAAGTGCTAGATCCCCGCAGTTCCAGCTTTGCGTAGCCTCGCTCTCTCCAAAGGAGCGAGATCATCATCCACTATCATCGCTGTACGTTGCTTCAATACCAATGTAGCGCCCGAGGGTGAATACTTACAAGTTGATGAACCTTCAAAAGATTGATCTCCGTCCGCGTTGTCGACTAGTCTGGGCAACATGGATTTCCGCCGCTGTTCGTTGCCAGTCAGCCGCCGAATACCAGAAACCAGAAATATCCAACCTTCATGGCAGTGGTGTTCATGTCGTCCATATCAATCACATACGGCAGCTCGTCTTCGTGATTCCGCTTTTCGGCAGACTTGATGACCCATTCCATCCCGACCACATGTGGTTTTGGATCAGACAGCGCCTTGTAGCGGGTATATGTACTCCGTTGTCCGTTCTTGTAAACGATATGAGTGCACGTCTGACCGACACTGGCTAAAACCTAGAAGAAATATCAGACAAAGAATACATCGAGATTCAGGACGCACTCTCGCGCCCAAGTTGCGTAACATGTCTGTGATAAACAACTTGGCGGAATCATCCCCAATTTCAGATACTATATCGACAAAGACCGTGCAACCCTTGAGAATGGCCAAAGGGTGACTGACGGTCTGAGCTTCAGTAGCCACAACTTCTTCTTCATCTACAGAGTTATCGGCAGAGGCGGCATTTTTAGCGATCCTAGTGCTTCTCCGCATCCCGTCCGTACCCGAGGCATCTGACGACGACGGATAGCTGCTGCTCGTGCTCCGCATCCGATCCAAGGGCGTCTCTGGCGGTCCCATGAGTCCAACAGGCTTCGGAGGAAGCGAAACCGATTTCGACAGATCCTGTCCAGCCAAGGAAGCCCTGCGAGAAGCATGATGCCTCCATTCACTAGGAAGTTGCTCCTTCTCCTTTCCCTTCTTGCTGCCAGCGAGGTCAAGGAGGCTGGACATGTCGAACGTCACTGCGCGGGGACTTGTAACCCTCTCAATGGTTCCGCTCGCCTCCGTGCTTTCAATCGGGTCCTCGACCAGGACAGTCACGTCGCCATCGCCTGCCCCGCCTTTGACCGGACTCCCCATAACACTGGGAAGACCTGGATTACGACTAACCTTGGGCGCCGCCCGTCCTCTAGCAGCCCCTCCAAACAGAGATGACCCTCCACGCATGATAGAGCCTTTACCAACAGCGAGTCTGGACCCGCTCCCGGTAGTCATAAATGCAGCAAGCGGGCGCTGCGCCAGCGCGGATTTCGGACGTGGTACACCGGATGATGTCGGAGGCTTGGATTTGGACAAAGACTCGCCGGCAAGAGAAGACGTGGAAGACGTAGACTCGATTGAAGCCACGGTAGAAGCCCGCTGCAGTCCAGCAGTCGGACGACCAAGACCGATATGTCGGTCATCCATACTTCGAGTCGACTCTGCCAGGCTGTTATCCGTGTCGTCCCTGCTAAATCCCAGGCTCGTGTTCGGCCGCTCTGGGGGAGGCATCCTGAGCTTCTCTAATGCCGACGCCAAAGTCTGCAGCGACGAAGGGTTGCCATCTGGGCCCGTGAATGCTCGTGCGAAAGAAGCTACGTGTTGTCAGTGAAAGAATGTGGTCATTTGAAGCAGAGAACGTACGAGGCGGTCGCGCATTGAACATGCTAGAAGCCCGAGCCAACCTGTTCTTCGTTGGAGAAGGAGTGTGACTTGGAGCAGCAGCAGACACAGGTTTATTCTTTGCAGGCGGCTTGGCGATCGTGGCTCGTGCTGCACTCGCCTTTGTCGGAGCCGCAAAGGAGGAAGTCTTGCTCGGAGACGCCATAGGCATCTTTGTCGGTGACCCAGGCTCGGCACTCATCTTCTGTTTCTTCGCCGGTTTCTCAATTTCAGCATCAAGAACCCTCTTCTGAACTGCGCGGAATGTAAGTTGAAAGAATAAGATCAAGGGATGGGATACGCACCTCCACCTCCTGCGTCCTTCCGCTTCAATGAGGCGCTGCGAGTCACTCTATCCGCAGGTGCTGGTAGCGGGGCAGGCAACCGCGGTTTCCCAAGACGAGAGCGGGGACGACCTTTCGGTGCACTTTCAACAACAGGAGGCTCCTTGTCGCCAGACATGGCTATATCTGGAACAGACTCGAGGCCCATAGTAACGTCTTTATGAAGTGGAGTCTCCAATGGAATTTCCACAGCATCGGCGACATTCTCCTCAGCGACCGGAGTCTCGGCAGGACGGGCTGGCTCCTCCACAAGCATTAGTTGTGGTCCTGCAGATGGCGAGTATAGGAATTCGGGAGAGGAGGATACGGGAGGGGGAGGTCCATCATCGTCGATGAGAGGTTCTGCATTGGGCGCCTCTTCATCGTCCAAGTCAGTCAATGGGCTGGGCGGAGCTACTGGCGCTTGGACAAGGGCAGGAGGATCTGGTGTGATCTTTGGCGTCACTGGGAGGCTCGCAGCCGTCTGAGTACTTGTGGGCTCGGCATCACTTTCATCGGGAAGACGGACATGAATGGGAAGGGGAATAGGTTTGGGCTTTTCCCGAGTTCGCATCTTGGCCTTGAGCGATACTTTCTTCTCTTCCTTTGGCTGCTCTTCCGCCCTCTCTTTGCCCTTGCCCTTTGCCACGAAGCTCGGAGCTGCTGAGGTGGATGAAGCAGCAGGAGCAGGCTTCTCCTTCTCCTTGCCTTTGCCCTTCCCAACTGCGCCTCGCGCTGAGGACGCCATCATGAGTTGGAAGGCATTCTTTGCCGGTTTAGCTGTTGAGCGACCGCTCGGAACTGGTGGAGGAGCCATGGTTTCCTTCTTTGCAGGTGGCTTTGATCTGGAAGCCCCTGGTGCGGGTGCTAGTCCCATGGCGGACGAAGGGCGGGGGAGGCGACTTGGCGCGCGGGGCTGAACTGCTTTGGGCTCCTCTACCGCATCCGAGATATGAGGTTCCTCAGCCACACTCGAGAGCACGGGAGGTGCCGGGTTGGTGAAAGTGAACAGGGACGAGGTGGAAGGCGGAAGACCTTCGATTCGCTGTGTGACGATTAATTACGGAAAATGGGCGCAGCAACAAGACTCACTCCAAGATCACTGCTCGGACGCGTTTGGACAGGTAGAGGAGTCGCGGGCACCGGAGTCAACGGTGACATTGGTGTGGCGAGGCTATCTTTGGGAGTCGACGGTGGCTCAGCCGCAACCAGAGGAGTTGGCCTGAGTAGAGGAGCCACCATCTCATCGGGGATAGCAGCAAGAGACGAGAATGAGAACTGTAGCTTGAATGTATCTCGTTCTTTGGAAGGGGAACGCGAGCGGGCGCGTCGATCCCATGGGGTGGTGGGAGGATTGCTGAGGTCGAGGACGGGAAAGACAGGCACAGATCGCGCGCGAGCCTTTCCCTTGGGTGTTCGCTTCGAGCTGGAACGGGGTTTGAAGAATGAAGCCAGCGCGGGTTCGGAGAGGTTACGAGTATGAGTCGAGGGAGCGGTGCGACGAACGTTGGTATTGGTATTTTCGACGTCACTGCCTCCTGCCCCGGGCTCTGCTTCATCGTTCGTGTCCTCCGTGTCGCGCTTCATGCGCTTCAATTCGCGACCATCTGGTTGGGATGGGTCGCGATACTCGTCCTGCGGCGGAGGGGAGGCCGAACGCTTGGAAGAACTTGAATTTGGGCGAGAGTTGACCGGCCGGTTCTTGGCTGGCGAGAGCAGAATCTCGTCGTCAGCGTCCGGGTCGTCGGGGACAATTGGCTCAATCGGGTGGTAGTTGCGCTGGGCAATGCGGGCGTCCTTGAGGGGAGAACGGGAAAGGGACAGCAGAGAGTCCGGGAGGAGATGCTGTGAGCGGGTTACGCGTTTGTCTGTCTCGAGGACCTCCATGTAACATAAGAGCAAACGCGAAAGTTCAGTGTTGACAGCGATCACGCGATGTACAACTTTTTGGTCGCGTTCCTTTCGGGCCTTCCCTACCGCCCAAGACCCTACTCGTTCGTCGTCGTCAACGTAGCTGCCGCCTCCACATCGTCGTTGCCACCCTCCTCTTCTGCTCGCCAACCCGATTTTTGTTACAACATCCGCATCACGTGCCCCTCGAAGCCTCCGTCTGCACCCACTATGTTTTCCCTGCTCCGAGGCCTGCGTAGCGGCCTCCCTCGGACGTTTTCGCGCAGGACATTTTCAACGCCAGCGCCAACGTTCGTTGTGTCCCGGACCCATCCCCGCGCTAACGGACACGAAAGACAGATGGCACCGGTTCACCCACCCACCAAAAAGTATTCTCATCGTAAATAAGCTCCGAACGCAGCCTGTGATTCTGGCGATCGACGCTTTTCTCGAGTCAGGCTTTTCTTGCTCTAGAGACGCCACGAGTCTCATTTAAACCATTAGACACGTCCACGCAACATACCCAGGCGTACGTGTCTTCCACGAGGACAGACCAGACATACCCCACGGCGCCGAGGTATGGCAATCTGGTGAAAGAGCCGAGAAAATAGACCTCGTAGTCACTCTGGGTGGAGACGGGACCATTCTTCATGCCTCTTCTCTCTTTAGCGTCGATGCTGTTCCCCCAGTGTTGAGCTTCTCCATGGGTACCCTGGGCTTCCTTTTACCCTTTCGTGAGATCACCGCCCTTGCCCAGTGTCACCATTCTGACCCAAATAGACATGGACGACTTTGCAAAAGCTTTGGAAAGCGTATTTCACGGCAAAGCAACCATCCTGAACCGCATGCGACTAGCGTGTACCTTTTACAACCAGGACCTTTCCATATTGAACAGACAAGGCGACGGTGAGTGCCGCAGCTCTTTGCTACTCCAATCTCACAGCAGCGCAGCTTGGCAGGTGATGAATGAAATTGCTCTGCATCGAGGCTCTAGTCCACACCTCAACACCATTGATATATACGTAGACGGTCAGCATCTTACGGAGGCTGTGGTGGGTACACTCCCACATATCCCATGTGCGAATTTGATTTAACGTTTTATTTCTAGTCTGACGGCCTAATCGTCTCGACCCCGACGGGCTCAACCGCCTACTCCCTCTCTGCAGGTGGACCAATCGTCCACCCGTCCCTCAGTGCCCTGGTCCTGACACCAATCTGCCCACGAAGCTTGTCGTTCCGACCACTCGTCTTTCCGTCCTCCTCGTCCATTACTTTACGAGTAAGCACACATTGTCCACGTCCACCCGCCTCGAGAGCTCACACTGCCTTAGATAGGCGACCGGAGCCGGGCCCCTGCGGGCGTTTCAATGGACGGGAAGACTTTTGGGACGTTGAACCCGGGCGAGTCTGTCACGGTGCATGCCTCTCCATATCCCGTCCCATGCATAAACCGGTCTTCCATTGCCGAGGAAGGTTCAGACGTGCACGAGGGTGCAGGCCCAGGTAAAGAGGACGACTGGGTCCGCGACATCAACAATCTCCTGCAGTACAACGCGACGTTCCGGAGCAAGGCCTTGCTGAGGCATAGCCGCACATAACAGGTCTATATTAATTATCACATGTAGGATAGTAGCGTTGGAATACACCAGAGAGAACAGTTACAAATTATACAGGGATGATGATACATTGGGTATCGCCGGAGATGTCCAGGGGGTATCGACAGATGCAACGCGCGCAGAATTAGACCAGACGCTGGTACCAAGAACGTTTGGCACTGCTCGTACTGCGCCCCGACGGAGACGGTTGCCGTGAACGAGAAGGAGTTGGCGGTGCCGACGCCGCGCGAGTTTTGCGAAGAATGTCAATCTCCTCCTTCACCATGCCCATATCCGGGGGCACTGCCAGATACATCGGCGGGCAACCAGGGTCAGGACAGACGATAATGTCAATGACGCCGCCGCACAGCTGGCGCGCCACAGCCGCAAACCAGGCGCTCTCGGATATCCGGACGACCCGGGGCTCTTGTCTGTTGAGAGTGGCCACCGTGTTGAATGAGATTCGGTCTCGTGGCACGTCGGCGAGCTCGACGAATTCCTTCTGGGCAATGTCCAGCGCCGTCTGCAGTAATTGAGCACATGAAAAGTTGAAAGAGTGGCACACGACGGACCTCGTACGTCGATGCGGGCTGGACGTACACTAGGCGGTTCGCATAGCGGTAGGTGATATAGTCTGGGAGGGTTGGCGTGGTCGTTTTAATGGTAGCCATGAGCAAGTTGCAGAGGGGTGGTTGAGGTTAGATGAAGGGAAACCGGACATGGTGGCATTTTATAAGAGGCGTAAGTACAGCCCGCGAGGCCCGGTAGCAGATCCGCGCTTTGTTGGCAGTGTTGGCAGAACAGACGGAGGATGCAAAGGGCGGTGATGCACAGCCAAATTCGGACATGCGCAGTCCCGACGAGTCGGTCAAATTGCTGTCTCACAGCAAAGCGCAGAAGGCGCGGGAGAAAATATGATTCGAATATTCCCATGATAGATAAACGCCCGACGGTAAATAAATTAAATGTACAGCTTAGGCCTCAGCATCGACCAAGAGGTCAAACAGGCTCCCGCCCTTGGCAGGTTTGCGAACCTCCACAGCAGTGTTCTGCCGGTTTTTCTTCGTCTTCTTCTTCTTCTCGTCCGCCAGTGTCTCGGCAATGTCATCAATGCACGCCTTCAAAAGAGTATCGTCCACGTTCACAGCCGTCTTGCCAGTTAGATGTGAGTGGAAGGCTGCCCCAGAGAACAAAGAGGCAGGCGAGGGCAGGCGATCGTTGACGAGAAGGATCTGAGAAAGTTGGTCGATGCTCTCGAGTACGGCGAGCACCTGGGCCGTAAGCTGGACATTCCGGTCGTGAATATCTGGGAAGGCCGAGAGAGAACTCGAGTCTTCCTCTGCCACCCATGAGAATGCAGCAAGGAAGCATTGAGCTTCCCTCCTGGTCCACCGCTCCTTTTCGCGTTCCTTGCTTCCTGTTTCAAGAGTTCTATCTTGTAAAGTCAAGAGAACCCAGCGGAGACAAAGAGCAACGGCCAGCTGTTCCGGTGGCAAGGCGCGCACCAATTTTGTGTCAGACCTCAATACACGAAGCAAGATCGTGAATCGGTCTTGCTCTGATTGCAGCACGATCGGAACGGTAGCGGTAAGAGCAAAGTCTGGGCTGGAGATCGACGAGAGAAGGTCAGAAATCGAAGGCACGGTCACAGGCTCCTGGGCGATTCGGACTCCCCGCCGAACGTATTCGGTTATTATCGGAGATGGCTGGCTTTGAGAAGATGCTGCATCGTTATCCTCGACATGAAGCCGCTCCAGTGCTCCTCGAAGAGGTGCGATCAAGTTTTTCTCGTCTTCCGAGTCCGACTCCACCACATCAACCAACTCGTCTTGGTCGTCGTCGTCGTCTTCATCACCATCATCTTCCACGGACTCGACGGATGTGCTCTCCGTTTCGTCAACCTTCTCTTCAGGAGACGGCAACGGGAGCCCGACCGCGTCGTGCAGAATTGCATAGCCCCACCGTCGAAGGGGCCTGCCCAGAGCACGACTAACCGTCTCGAGATCCGGTGTCTCTAGAAACAATCTAGGCCACGCTGTTCCTGTATGCAAGATGTCCAAAACCTTGGGGTCAAGGCGTCCTCGCCTATAAGCCGATAAATATTGTCCCCTGATATCGTTCCTCTTCAAAAGCTCGTCGTCATTCTCTCGATCCTCGAGCAATGCCTCGGCGGTGACTAGCTTCGAGAAGAGCGGGAGAATAGGACAAATGTCGGCTTCGTGCAAAGCACATATGTCCGTAGGCCAAAGGTCGACGGTTTCCTCCTCGTTCTTGGGCAGCGCATATTGCAGCGTTGCCTCCACAACGCGCTCAATGATCGCCTCGACCTCTCCTGAACCCATCGACGAGATTGATCGGACGAGCAGTGCATTCACCGTCCGATCAATGAGGTCCATGACGCTCCCAATCTGTTTCGACTTTCCTTTGCTAGAAAGGATTGTTTGCATCGTAGCCGCGACATGAGAGATGCGCTGCGTTAGAGACAGGTGTCGGTCAAAGAACAGGAGCTGAACATTTCGACGAGGAGAAGTCGATTGGTTCGAGAAATCGTTGCCCACAAGGGCGCCGCAAAGCGGCAGGAGGGTCACTGGTAGGTTCAAATGTGACGCGAGGGTGGTCGGAAGGTAGGCGGTAAATGAGAGTGTGAGTCCAGAGGTGGACTCTGGTGGGATGATGCCCCTTCCGGATGCAAAGGCAGCAGTTTTTGTCTGGTCTTGGCCTTGCGAACTTGCTGGAACTCTCCATCTTCGACGGCAGCCGGCTCTTCGCTGACTGGGGTATTCCAAACCATCTCGTCCAAGGGTATATACCCGCGGTATCCTTCCGCGTTTAAAACGACAAAGTCCGAATCAGTGCCGACGACGAATGCACCGACTCTTCCCGCAAGCTCGACTGCGTACGGATCGCCCTCTTCATCGGCATGGTGGACCTCAATCTGGTCCGTAGTTCCACAGACGGCCGTGAGAGCATCGAGACATGCTGTGTAAGCCAGAGGTGGTATGATCCTTGACTCGTTCAGAAACCGAGGCGTAGCACGTGAACCGGAGGAGGTCCGAAAGAAAATGAGCGAGTGCGCAATGTGGGTCTGTGTTAAACGCGAAACGATTGTCTGGAACTTTATGTCGGGACAAGGGCCTAGAAGACAGAAAGGTGAGACGGAAACGCGTACGGTAACCGTAGACGCACCATCGAACACGAAATAGACTTTGAAACCCACACTGACCCAAGCGTTGACTACAGTGGTAACAAGCTTGTGGAAGGGTGCATATTCTCCGCCATAGACCCAGGGAAGACCGGATGCTCGGTAAAGGTCATAGATGAAGCTGACGGAGTCTGGGTTGTCGGGAGACGGGTGGTGAGTGAAAACTCACGACCATCCGTCGACAACGATTCGGTTAGGCTCGGCAAGCGGAAGAGAGCTCGGAAGAGTATATGTCTCGGATAGCTTGCGCTGGTTCTCTCGAAGATACGTGGTGAGGCCGTGGACCCCCATCTCTGCAGATGCTGGGTGTAAGCAAGTTGCAACAATACAATCATGGATCACTTGAAACACATTTGGTACTCTGAAGACGCCTCAGAGCTCGCAAAGGCCATCGCTTGCTATCTCTCCGAAGACGTAGCAGAGGACCCCAAGGATGTCGAAAACGCAAGGTTGACGCGTGAAAATGCTCTTCTCCAAGACAGTATCGACGAGATGAAGTCGGAGATCGCGCAACTACGTATACAGGTGCGGCGTCCAAATATGCAACCTCTCAGCATCCTTCATCCTGACGTTAGGAAGAATGCATCAGACAAAGCGATATGAAAAATGCTCTTCTTCAAGACAGTATCGACGATATGAAGTGGGAGATCGCGCAGCTACAGGTGCGGCGTACAACTATGCGACCTCGAAGCATCCTTCATCCCGATGTCAGGAAGAAAACACCAGAAAACGCGATCTTATTCAGGCATTGAACTGCGGCAGACCGCAGTTCAGACAGCCGCCCGCAGAGATACTGCGACTGATTTGCAGTTTCGTGATACCCCCGTCATTCCTACTGGACCCATCTGTCTCCTGCGGCCCTGACTCTCCATGGTGTCAGTCAACCAGAGGGAAAATGGTTTTGACCAATGTTTGCCGCGCTTGGTACGGTACTGCCATTGAGATGCTTTACGAGGAGGTTGCTCTTCGAAGCATCGGGCAGGTTTCCGCGCTGTTGCGGACGCTGAGGGGGCAAACATCCTTTGGGCCACTGATTCGCAAAATTGGGGTCCACTGTGTCGTACCCGACGGATGCGGTGTCGTATTTGAGGCCGACCTGAAGGATTTGGTCGAACGCACGCCGAATCTAACCTCTGTCGTCTTGAATTCCACTTGGCCATCCCCTCCGCCTGTTCCCCAGGCATTCGACCACATATCGTGGCCAATAACTCATATCGACTTTGGGTCGACATCTTACTCCGACCTCCACCCGCATATTGGCCATTTATCCTCCAGCTTGGTTTCGCTTTCGATCCGAATTCCACTCGATCTTCCTCCCCATCCTCCCTACACCCTCTCACGTCTTCAAAGCCTCATGTGTTTTGTGGTCGATCCCTCGCATACAGCACCATTCTCAGCTCTTCCTCTCCTTGCGGAGCGTTTGATCCTACCCAACCTAAACACTTTTTTCCTGCAGACCACCAACCGTGATCGACCCAATCAGATAAAGCACTGCGCGGCGTTTTGTAGACGATACGGGCGGACCCTGCGGACTGTTGATGTGCAGCCTTTCAGAATAGGATGGGAGGATTCACAAGACCGTTCCGAGCAAGTCACGAGTGCCGTCCAGGACATCCTCGACGGTTGCCCCCACTTGGAGCATCTCATTTTGCCGAGCTCCTTTGTCACAGATCGACAAACCTTCGAGCTCAGCCATCCCAGAATCAAATGGATCGACTTCTGGACATTGGGCGTCCTTTCCTGCCTGGATGCTGTCGATACGACAAATTTTCCCGCCCTCAAAGGAGTCCGTGAAATCTTGCTCTCGGCGAGTATCCTATTCACACACATCCCCACGGACATTCCCCCACACCTCAACTTGGAAGAGCCCTTCGAGTTTGATTTTCCTGGCTTCTTCCTCCGCCATGGACCTGGTCGAATTTATCGATGTGATGCAGTGGACTCGATCGGAGAAGAGTACTCTGATTCAGACAGCAGCGATGAATCCTATTGCCCGGAAAGTGGTTCAGAGAGTTCGGATAGTGGTCCTTCAGAGTTGGGAAACGCAGAGTTATCGGAAGACGAATGGGAGGCGGACCATGAAGGTGTCCTGGCGATTTACGATCACTTTTGAATCTTCTCAATAAGGATTCTCAACGGCCAAAATACATTTTTCACTTGGAACATACATAAAAGCAACGGTCCAATGCACAAGCATTGATACTACACATAGAGCATGCTCTAACTCTTCAAATCCAAAAGAGAGGCGGGCGACTGCACCTGTCGCGGGAGAGTGGGCGGGAGGAAAGCCCGCCTGATGAAAGCCAAACACATGCAAGCCACTTAAATCCGTCATCAGTGATCTAACGCCACCTCCTTGCAAACAATTATGCACTCGTGCCAGTGCTCAGAATGCTGCCTCTCTGACGACACCTCAGAGGATCACGATCCCAAGGATGTCCAAATTGAAAGGTTAACGCGTAAAAATGCTCTTCTTCAAGACAGTATCGACGATCTGAAGCTCGAAATCGCGCAACTAAAGGTGCAGTGGCGTGTCCAACTACTATGCAAGCTCTCAACATCCTTCATCCCAATCTTAGGAAGAAAACTCCAAACAACGCGATCTTATTCAGGCATTGAACGGCGGCAGACCGCAGTTCAGACAGCCGCCACCAGAGATTCTGCGACTGATTTTCAGTTTCGTGATACCCCCCTCGTTCCTACTGGATCCATCTGTCTCCTGCGGCCCTGATTCTCCATGGTGTCAGGCAACCAGAGGGAAAATGGTTTTGACCAATGTTTGCCGCGCTTGGTACGGTCCTGCCATTGCGATGCTTTACGAGGAGGTTGCCTTTCGAAGCATTGGGCAGGTTTCCGCGCTGTTGCGGACGCTGAGGGGCCAAACATCCTTTGGGCCACTGATTCGCAAAATTGGGGTCCACTGTGTCGTACCCGACGGATGTGGTGTCGTATTTGAGGCCGACCTGAAGGATTTGGTCGAACGCACGCCGAATCTGACATCTGTCGTTTTAAAATCCTCTTGGACATCCTCTCCGCCTGTTCCCAAGGCATTCGACCACGTCTCGTGGCCAATAACTCATATCGACTTTGGGTCGACATCCTACTCCGACCTCCATCCGCAACTCTGTCATCTATCCTCCACCCTGGTTTCTCTTTCGATCCAACTTCCTCCTGATCTTCCTCCCCATCCTCCCTACACCCTCTCACGTCTTCAGAGCCTCATGTGTTTTGTGTTCGGTCCCTCGTTTCCAGCGCCAGTCTTAGTTCTTCCCCTCCTTGCAGAGCGCTTGATCCTACCCTGTCTCAACACCTTCCTCCTGCAGACCACCAACCGTGATCTATGTGATCAAATACAACACTGCGCGGTGTTTTGTAGACGATACGGGCAGACCCTGCGGACTGTTGATTTGCAGCCGTTCAGCGTAGGAAGCTGTACCGAGCAAGTTACGAGTGCCGTCCAGGACATCCTCGACGGTTGCCCCTACTTGGAGCATCTCATTTTACCGAACTCGTTGGTTACAGCTCGAGAAATTTTCGAGCTCAGTCATCCCACAATCAGGTGGATTGACTTCTGGGCATCGGGCGGCCATTCGGATGCTGTCGATACAACAAATTTCCCCGCCCTCAAAGGAGTCCGTGAAATCGAGGCCTCGGCGAGTATCCTATGCGCTCACATACCCACGGACATTCCCCCACACCTCAACTTGGAAGAGCCGCTCGAGTTTGACTTTCCTGGCTTCTTCCTCCGCCATGGACATGGTCGATGTGATGCATTGGACTCGATCGGCGAGGAGTACTCATACGCGGACAGCAGCGATGAATCTTATTGTCTGGACAGTGATTCAGACTCAGAGAGTTCCGACAGTGGTCCTTCAGAGTTGGGAAGCGAAGAATTATCAGGAGACGAATGGGAGGCGGACCATGAAGGTGTCCTGGCGATTTACGATCAACTTGAATCGTCCCAGTAAGGATTCTCGACTGCCAAATACAATTTTTTTACTCGGAACATACACAAAAGTAACGGTCCAATGCCCAAAACTTAATAGTACATAGAGCATGCTCTAACTCTTCCGCGTCAAACCCAAAAGAGAGGCGGGCGTCTGCACCTGCCGCGTGATCGTTGGCGACGACGCGCTGATTTCGAGGAGAAGAGACGCAGCGGACTCTTCCTCGGGTGTGCGAACGGAGAGAAGGGCCTGCGTGGCAATGGGCCCGAGGCTGAGGGCAGGGGGGAGCTGGGCAGGGGGCCTGGACGGCGCAAACTGCGTCGACGAGGGCGGGGAGGGTAGATGCGAGCTGAACTCGGGGGATGCACGGGGCGAGGGGCGCAGGGCTGGGTCGATTTGGGAGAGGTCGGGCAGCCAGGAAGAGATGGAAGGTAAACGTGCACCGCTGTAAGGCATCTGAGGCGAGGCGTCTGGGTGCAACCCGGGGCTTCGCTTCGCCTCTGGCAGCTGCTCGACGTCTGCAGCTGCAGATCGCTTCCGCTTCAACGACATGGAAGAGCAATTGGAACAAGGCTGCTTGTTGGCTCGTTCCAATACCTCGACGCGCTCGACGAGCTCCTGCATGTAGGAGACAGTCCGCACAAGGATCTCGAGCTTGAACTCCTTCTCCTTCTCCTCCCGCTTTCCCGCAGGCTTCTTGGCGGCACCTTTGGCCTCATAATCCCCGTCCACTTCATCCTCTTCTTCAGCAACGGGACTAGGCTGCTGGCCGTGATTGGCTGGAACGAGCTGCCTCAGGGTCGCCAGTGCGTCGTTGATCTTGGTGCGCCGTGCCTTTTCAATTATGGAGTGGTTGAGCTTGCGTTGGGCCTCTCGTGCCGTTCGAGACAGGGTAGCAGGCTTCCGGCCGCGCTTTTCCCCGGTAGTAGGGAGCTCAGGGTCCGTGGAAGGCCCCTTGGTGGTCTTCGGGGAGAGGACATGGCGAGGCTCTGGGAGGTATTCCGAGGCAGACGAGCTCTCTGACAGGGACCGAGGACGCTTGGCACGCGGCGGGTTGCAGCTTGCTGCGTAGATGTCGTTGGACTGGCCGGGCATGAATAAATAGCGGTCGGCGAGGGTGGTGAGAAGAGAGGAGGTCTCAAGAAGGAGTTGTTTATCTACCGTCGTGTGAGGGCTCACGTTCTTGAGCCCTCACACGACCGAAAATGAAGGCGGAGGAGCGCACGTTCATCGGATGCTGCTACCGATCTTGCCTTTTTTGGACAACTAACTGAAGCACACGACCTGCACAATACAACTCATAGGCTGGGATGTACACTAATAATAAGTGGTAACCGACAGCTCTCGCCCTGGAATGATGACTCTGAGACGGGGAAGCTGTGAATTTGCAGCCCGACAACCTACAAAAAATCAGTCCAAGGGGAGGTCATCTAAGCGGCACACGCACGATTCACTCCAATGTGCGCCATGAATTTATTCAGATTGCGCTCCCGCGCACCATCAGCTTCGGTGCTGCATGCTAGCGGTGTGATTGGCAGCGCTTGCTCTGTGAGTCCATACTCGGTCACCAGAGTCTGCGCCTCTTCAGGTTTCAATGCGAATAGCGCCTTGAGATCGCGAGGGAAGAGCGGCGAAGCAGTCGGGGGTGCATCGTCGAGGTTAGGGATCGGTGTGGGCGGGACAGATTGGTCGGCACTCGGAAGCGGACGCAACAGTGGCCGTAGTTCGGTTTGCAATGTTGTCGAGTTGAGTGCAGAGTTATGCTGGCGTGCTTCGCTGGACGTACAGTCAGGCGAGAGTTAAAACGATGCGAAAATCTTACGAGTTGTGTAAGGTTCGCTGAACTTCAAATATTTGACGCTTGTGTATCTTGGTCTGCTGCCGCAGGTGTTCTGGGATTTGGGTGCTCAGCTGGTGGAAGAGTTTGCGAGCGTGAAATGCTGATGAAAGAAAGCTTGCCTGTTGGGCAACTCTTTCTGGCACCTCTCGCACCACTCGTTCACGAATATGCGCCTTGATGTCTTCCGACAAGGCCTGCTTGACCGCTTCTTCGAGCAAAAGCTTCACGCTAGCCATTCGCGCTTCTTGCTCATTGATTTGTTCAGCAATCTCAGAACGGAGTTTCCTTATCTTGACAGGGGCTCGGTAAACCAGCTTAGCATGCAATAATCTAACTCGCACCTGCTGAGAAGCTTTCAAGGCCGGAGCAAGGGTGGCAACACGTTCGCTCTGTGTTCCCAGGCAGTCGAAAGTGGTTCCCAGAGCACTGACTACGCCTTGCATTGCGGCCACCAACTCCCCGACGGCCAGTAGTTCGGGGGTTAGAACCAAAGATATCTCTGTTTTGCTTGGTGATAGGCGAGTAGCACAAGAAAGAGAAGAGGTGAGGCTTGTCTGCATCGGGGTGGTTGAAATGGCAATCTTGGGTGGGGTCTCTGTCATTTCAGCCTCTGACAGTTTCGTTCCAGGGGAAGCGGGTGGGGTCGAAAGACCGCCTGGCATCTTCATATCCGCCAGGGTGCTGAGTGCGGGGCTGCGGCTCAAGTCTGTGGTGGGACGTACATATTATACACACATGCGTTTGCAACGTGCTCAAGGCTATAGTGGGACTCTGTGGCGTAGCCAAGTCTTCTGCGTCCGATTGTGGGACATGATACCCAAAGAAGATTGGCATTAAGTGACCGATATACTTGTCGGCGAATCTCCTGTCAGTTTCTGCCCAAGACCTGAGGAATTCGTGGAGAGATATGTGGATTGCAGAGACCAGAGTCGGAAAGTCGCGTCGATGCGGTGAAAGTAGTCACTAGTAGTGGCCAAGGCACGCGTGCCCGTGACGAGGTCCGTGCGCCGATTCGGCTGTCAATCATCAACTCTTATATAAGCGGCACAACTTTTTTTTCTTGTCCACAACCTCATCATCCGATGCGTCCATGCTCGCTCGCTCCCCCGTCCCAGGTGTGTTTCTACCTCTACTTCCCAGCGTCCTTCGACGTGATGAAAATTTCCAAATCTTCGCGAGCTTCCCAATGTCTTACCGGACGTGGATGCGAGGTGCTTTTTGTGTCATAGTTACACTGATCGGTCTCCTTTGCTTTCCCTCTATCCTCCCTCCGCTGCCTCAAACTGACTTGTTTTCGGCTGCAGACGTGTGATGTTACCGTGCAATTGCGGGAGAGAATCATATGAATGGTGCGCGTCCTTTCCATACCTTTGCCCCCCCATCCCATACGATGATCTCCATAACAATTCAAACTAGAGTATCTGAGCTAAACGCTATGCTTTTTACTTCTACTCTGATCTTCTCTCCTTGTCGTCGCTATCCATCCATACCCATACTAACAGAACTCTCATCTAGATCCTTCAAGTCCGTGACCTCGTTCGATTGGGTGAGCATCCATGTCCAGTCTCAACTTGATGATAAATAGGAATTACCGCCTGAGCCGCAAGGCCCTGACGACAATTCCATGGCTGTATTTTTTAAAATATCCTGATTCCTTTTTCATCTCCTGCACTCCGAGTCTTGTTTGCTGATACTGTTTCTGACAGGCCGCGCTCCGTTCTTGGTCTAACGGCGGGTTCGAGGATGCATGACGACGGGAAGCGGAAAATGTGAGCACTACACCCTCGTCTTTCTTTCATGATGCTATACACGACGGTCTTCGTACCTACATGCCGAAAATGCCCGCCACAGCTCATTTCTTCGGGCAACCCTTCTGATTCCATTATCATTATCCGCCCTATCCTCTTCACTATACTGACTTGCTTTTTGAGGTTCCTACATGGTGCACCCTCAAGCCGTGAGTATTTTGCTCTTGCCTCCTGCGCGATGATACAAAGGAATTACCGCCTGAGCCGCAAGGCCCTGACGACAATTCCATGGCTGTATTTTTTAAAATATACTGACTCCATATTCTCGTCCACCTTGACGGTATCCTTACTGACACTTTGCTCAGGTTTCCTCGTGTACCCTCCTTGTGTCCTTTCCTTGGTGACAGTGAGTCTTTCCCTGCCATCCATTCCCTCTACATGATGCTATACACGACGGTCTTCGTACCTACATGCCGAAAATGCCCGCCACAGCTCATTTCTTCGGGCACCCTCTCTGATCTCTTTTCTCCTCCGCCCTTGATCACACGCTGACTTCCTTTTCTCAGATAATGTGAGCCCAGTCCGTTGTCGAATCTCTTTCATCCCATCACGATGATTCTCTTCAAAAAAATATCAACTAGAAGCTGTTGCTGAGCTCCGCATGTGCGGGGCGTTGATTATAATTCTTTACTCTCTGACCCTCCTTTTCTCTTTGCCATTTCTGTAGGCAGTATTGCTGACTTTTTCGATAGCAGGGTTGGTACTCTATGTCGATAGTTACATACTTGTCCATGTCCCAGCGACGCTTTTCGCGCCCATGGTACTTAGAAATTGACAAATGATTTGTTTCTCACAATTGAGACCTGATAATGAATCGGTGATCGCGGCTAGACACCAACTTCCATGTCGGATGAGAAATGCTCAACCACGGTCCCAACGACGCGTCGGTCATCGCGAGGAGGGTGGCTCGTCGTCGTCGTCGGTATACTTCTTTTCCGTGCATTCCTGACGCGCGATGAATACGTTGTCTGTTCTCCATCAAACTCACAGTCAATCTACACGGTCAACGCGAAACATCCAAGAGCACAGTGTATTTCTATTCGCGCAGGCCACATTGCCGATGTTGGCAACGAATGTCTGTCTCGGTGTTTTCTCAAGACAAGGCTTGACCATTACACAGCGGATATTCGACGAACATGGCTCTCACCCTTTGGCTGGAATGTGCGATTCACTGAACCGGGCCAGATAATTGTGCCAGGTTTCGCAGGTACTGTAGCCTTGAGCTGGAGACTTACTATGGCTCATTCATCAAGATGCACATGCACATCTTCTGCAACAGGGTTACAAAATGCAACTCGAGCTTGATGGCGCTCAGTCTGTGGATGAAGTCGTCGAGAGAATCAAGTCGTATATCTTGCAGCACCCAGACGTTCATGCCAACACCAGCCGCTGGATTGAGGGCCTGGGTTGGGACCAGACAAAGTGGCCCGGGGCTCAATTCCCAACAGCCGTAAGACCCAACACCATCCATGTCGAGGTCCAGTTTTGAATCTTTCTAGGCAGACTTGTCCAAAGATCCGCTTCTCCGGGGACGCCCTATTCTACTACAGAGGGTGGACGTCCATGCTTCCTGGGTTTCCGAGCGGCAAGTAGCCGTACCGCGAAACGCTCGGGTGACCATTTACAATTTCACAGGGTGCTAGAGTTGATGTCACCCCTTCCACATGATGTCGAGGGAGGGAAGATCATCCGGGACGCAGACGGGAATCCCACTGGTACGCAGGACTACAACGACCAAACATTATGTTAACAGCGACCCAGGTATATTTGTGGACAACGCAATGACTCTCATTCCGCAGCCAGCTTGGACCCCACAACAATACATAGACTTTTTCAACACCGCCGTAGCTGAAGCTCTCAAGTACGGGGTCACCAGCGTCCATGACGCATTCACGGACCCAGCTGCGGTGTCATTTTCAAAGGGTACGATACTACTACTATTTTGGAGGTCCGTTTAATCCTCTCCTAGGGTAGCTGACGCTGGAAAGCTTCCCATTCGGCTCTATCTGATGGCTGCACCTTTCTCCGAAAACTTTACTGGCTGGGAACCGTCTCGGATTGAAAGGCTTTCTGATTACGGCTTGCACGGAAGACTGAACTTGCGGAGCGTGAAACTCTTCACAGACGGTGCGCTCTCTTATGAAAGGGCCGAAAACCTGCAATTGAAAATCCCATGCTAGGGGCACTGGGGTCTTGGGGCGCTGCATTACTTGAACCATACAGCGATCGTCCAGATACAAGGGGAATCATGCGCAGCTCAGCTACAACCATGGACAGACTCATCCGGAGTGCGTGGAAAGCGGAGATGCAAGTGGTATATGATTTTCTCTCCGTCGTATCGTTCGATGAACCAATTTTCAGAACGTACACTGCATAGGTGACCGCGCCAACAAGGTCGTCCTTGATGTGTTTGAGAGCATTCTGGCGGAGGAGGCGAGGGCCGGCAATGGTGATGTATCGGCCTTTCGTCCACGCATCGAGCATGCGCAAATCATGCAGCCTACCGATTTGGAAAGAATTGGGAGACTTGGAGGTTTGTTATTCTCCCCGCCATTCCTTCTTTCCGTTTATCCAAGATGGACAGTGATTCCGAGTGTGCAACCAACCCATGGGTACGGTTTGATTGGTTTTGACCAACTGTATGTTCAACATGCTCTAGGACAAGCGATATGTGGTACGCTGAGATTCGCCTTGGCCCGCAGAGAATCAAGGGCGCGTACGCGTATCGTACCCTTCTCGAGTAAGATAATACTTACAGGCAAAGTGGTATTTTGACTCCTTCCAGGGCATCCAAAAACAATATCATGCCCTTGGGCTCGGACTTTCCCGTGGAAGGCGTGAATCCCCTCCTGGGTTTCTACGCCGCGGTTTCGCGGCTAGACACCACAGGGAACTCACCTCATGGAGGCGGCGGATGGTATGAATTTGGTATCGCGCTCGGAATACATTCAAACTTGCCACAGGTTTCCGGAACAACGCCTCACGCGTGAACAGGCACTCAAAGGAATGACCTACGACGCTGCGTATGCCTCATTTTCGGAGGACGTGCTTGGATCCTTGCAAAAAGGGAAGCGGGCGGATTTCGTGATACTCGATCGTGATATCATGGAAGTGGAATTGCAGGATATATTGAAGACAAGGGTGGTAGCCACCGTCATTGACGGTGAGGTAGCATACGGGAGCCTGGGTCGCAGGCGGTGGTGGTAGTATAACAGACCCTAACCCCAGTAGTCAACGAGTACAAACATTGCTCCTTGCCGAGATTCACCATGTCCAGCATGAAGGCGTATCTGGCTGAAAAGTACATGTCTGGTCCCAAGGCCGACGCGATACTCGCGCGTGTTGGTCCGCAAAAGAAGAAGAAACGTAAAGCAGCGGCCAGCTCTTCAGCCGCCCAGTCTTTCGTTATGGACACGGACGGAGGCTGGGGAGACGACGCAGCGATGGAGGAAGCGCCGGATGTGGAGGAGGCAATGGTTGCCGCAGACAGGTCTTTCAAGAAACGGAAAGTCGCGCCAAATGAAGAGGGATCGGGGTGGGCGGTGTTGCAGCCAGGGAACAAGGAGGACACGCCACCACCGGATGAACAACCTGTCGTTGTCGAGGAAGAAACTCCTTTTGTCGGTGGTCTCGTCAGCGCACAACAACTCAAGAAAGTCCTTCCGCAATCGAGGGTCGAACCCACCGCGACAGAAGAAGAAATGGCACTCGCACAGGAGACAGTGTATCGAGACGCTGCTGGCAAAAAGATCAACACCAAAGCGGCCAAGGCAGATGCTGCGAGGCTGAAACGAGAGCGGGAAGAAAAGGAGGCTCAAAAGATGGAATGGGGTAAAGGCTTGGTGCAACGAGATGAAGCTCAGAAGATGCGGGAAGAGTTGGAGAGGCAACGGGGGTTGAAATTCGCTCGACACGCCGACGATGCTGATCTCAACGAGGAGCAGAAGTCCAAGGAGCTCTGGAACGACCCAGCTGCTCAATTCTTGACCGTAAGACTTGTCTTTGCTGAACTACAACATGAACTAATATATCCTACAGAAGAAACGGGCGAAAGGGCCCCGTCGGCCGGAATATAACGGCCCTCCTCCTCCTCCCAATAGATTTGGAATCAAGCCGGGATACAGGTGGGACGGCGTCGGTGCGTTCACATCTAGCCCTCTGATTCACCATCTGATCATACATTTCAGATCGAGGCAACGGTTTCGAGAAAAAATTGTTCCAGAGCAAGAACGAGAAGAAACGCAAGGGGCTGGAGACATACCAATGGAGCGCAGAAGACATGTAGAGTGAGCACAGCACAACGCATCATCCTTGCCGCATCTCACTCACGGTTTCAGTGGTCCGCTTCCCCAGGTGCAACGCACCGCCCGTCCACACACACTCGAGTCACCGTCGCTTATGAGTTTGCTTATTCGGCGGAGCATACTATCCGTTCAGGCCATTCCGGGATGCAAACGGAATTCCTTCATTAGTCACAATGTTGTGTCCGACGCGCCAGGCGCGTCCTCGACTATCCTGGTATAATTATAAGATAGTTTTGAACGATTCTCCACAAAAACTGAAGAGACATTCCAACCCAGGTACGAGTTCAAGTCACTTCGTGCAAAATTGGCATTTACCAGACGATATAGTCAGTAATGACCGGATTGGTTGGCCTTGCCCACCACTCTCTCGAGATTATCCTCGTGGAGTCCACTCTTTACATCCGGCCTCGACTTTACGAGGCCGACGTTTCAGTCGCCTACACGCCACTAGCGGATCTTCTGACTTCTGTCGCCGTTACGTCCAGCATCGCGATGTACAATTAGGGTTATCTTGCTGCTAGTATGACTTGCCAGCTTGGGGAGGGCGGTTGGGAATAATGCCGTCGCAGGTGCTCATCGCGATTAAATGAAGCCCAAGAAGATGTTCATTGCAATACACGAACTACTACGCGTCGAAGAGAAAAGAACCAACCCTGCAAGATTAACGTGCTATTAGTCGACCCGAAGATCTCAAGCCTGGGGGCTCACGACAAGGGTGCGCGAGGGTTGCGAGCCCACCCCCAGGAACCGCACGCCTCGACAGCCCCCCCGGTCTGCGTCTACGTCGTCGTCAGTTGAAGGGCGCTGAAAGGGAGAGTGGACGACATACCATCAGTCGGTTGGCGAGGGAGGGATCTAAGGCGGCCGGATTGCCACCGTCACGTCTCGCTCGCCGCTTCGACCCCTCGTTTCATCGAAAGGGCCCAGGCTGCGTTGGCTCATGCTCATGCGTGCGACCCCATCCCTCTGGCCGCGAGCTATGCGAATCTCCCAGTGACTCGCGCTCTCTTGTGGGGGAGAATGATAGTACGAAAGCACTGTGAAAGCAAAACGAAAGCAAAACGAAAGCACCGACAGCAAAGCAAGGTGGTCTTGAGGTCGTGAGGGCGGCCAGACTGCAAAAGATCAGCACGACGGGACGGCAGCAAGCGGACGCACCTGGCGGGCCTCGCCGTAGAGATGGTGGCAGAAAGGAAGGAAGAAGAGAAAGAAGAGACTGGGTATGCAGACTACGCACCTGCATTTTATACCTTTCCTCCCCATTTAATTAGTCTACATTCTTCACTGGCGGAAGTGATTTTCTACTACCCGCCCGATCGACACGGCCTTTAGAACGTTGACTTTGGCGCAGAGATGATGTAGAGGTCCGAGGACGTAGCAATTCTCTCGAGTGTCGGGAAGTCCAAACAGGGAAACGCCGTGGGTACAGCCACTGATTACGGACTGAATGCTTATCATTCCCGGGCCGTCTGCGTCTTCAATGCGTCTTTCTTTGGTCTTTCTCGTCTACTACGACCAAGGACGACCACCATGCCTTGGTGCACCTCCTCCGTGCCTCCGCCGCCGCCGATATGACTCGTTCGATCCAGTTCCCGAGTAAAATGCCGGATGCGAATTCCCGAGTAAAGTGGAAATCGCGTCTGTAAAAGCCGGCCCAAACACAATCCATCTTTCTTTGTTACCACCAGTGGCTCCCCCGGGAGGTGCGCCGCTCGCTCTTTTCACCTCGTCATTCACTCACATCTCCTACAGCGACTGCACCAGCCAGGAGAAGATGAAGCTACGCCAGCCGCCGACCCCAGCGTGTGCGCCAACACCCTAAATCTATCACCAACGCACACTGGCACCACCGGCGCGCGGGGGCCATCCTCCGGCACTAGCGATGTGGTGGATCATCTCAGTGAGTTCCCAGCATTTCTTCCCCTCGCCATTGGCTAACTCGCTCTTGTAGAAGCCTCTCCTCGCTATTCCTTCGTGCGACCCACTATCCCCTCTCCTCTTCCCTCTTTCTAACTCGCCCGCCTAGGACAGAAACCCTGCCGCGTTCAAGTGCTCGCCGCTGGTATGGAGGTCCCGACTCCTCGAGAAGGCTTCAAGACTGCAAGAGGGCCGCCTGGGTTCGGTCGTCACTGGCGAGTCCCATCGTTGTCTACTTCGTTCCTGTCGCTCACTCTCGCTCAGATGTCCTTCGGTCCGCACTTCTGCAGGTTGCGCCGAGGCTCGCTGCGCCCATTGCGGCCTCTCTCGCCGGCGCCGTCGACATCGTTCTCGATGGAGTTGGATTGGGTTGGTAGTCAGTCAGCTACATGCAGGCTGGGTTGAGGGGTTTGGAGGATGAAGAAGACACGGAGAGGGAGGATCCAAGAGCGTGTCTGGGCTCGAGGAATCGAGTAGTTTATCAGCTCGAACTCTAATCTACATACTTAGTAACTTGCCTGTTACCTACCTACTCTACATACCGTAGACAGCTCGATCGTCCAGCAGCAAAGTAGTAGCCTATAAAACTTGATTGATTCTCTCTGACTCTCTCATCGAGCGAAAGCCACCTATGGACTTGAGCACACAGAAGTTGAACATTAGCATTCGAAGAACACACAGATACAGAACAGTCGACTAGTAAATCTCACTTCAATGCCATCCGAGTTTCTTCTTCGCGGCCTCCAACTTCTTCTTTGCCTCGGTCTGCGCAAGGCCCTGGCTGAGCTCGATGGCCTTCTCGAACGCCTTGACAGCTTCTTCATCCCGCTCCAACGCCTGTAGCGCCTCGCCTAGTCGCACATATCCTTTCCCCCATTTCGGCTCAACCTCGGTGGCCTTTTGAGCGTCGGCGAGCGCGCTGTCGGGGTCTGGAGGGGTGGATTTCAGGTGTGCGATGGAGCGGTTTCCTAAGAGCGCTGCTGATGTTGGGGCGAGCTCTATTGCGGCTGTGTACTTCTCGATGGCTTCGGTGTATTTCTCTTCTTTGTAGAAGGCCTGATCGGTATTGAGATGTGGAAAAATACATTAGAAATGAAAACGCACGTTGCCGGCCACTTTGGCCTCTTCCGCCTCTGCTGGAAGCGGTGGGACAGGTGGGTTAGGACCACCGTGTTGAAGAACTAGCCGTGCGAGACCCTGGGCGTCGGCGCCTTGTACCATACCCAAGATTTGACCCGACCTCAGGGCTAGGAAGGTCGGCATAGCGCTCACTTTATATTTCTGAGCAATGGCTTGCTGGGCATCCACGTCCACGCGCAGAAAGCGGACATGAGGATTTTGGGAAGCTAGTCGACTAAAGTGCGGTGCGATAACCTGGATGTCCATGTTAAACCCGTCGTAGCATGTTTGAGAAACGGTCCTACCTGGATGTCTATGTTAAAGCCGTCGTAGCATATCCGAGAAACGGTCCTACCTTGCACGGTTGGCACCAAGTAGCATGCTAGGAAGAAATTGGAAGACCGATCCGGAGAAAACGACAGTTGCGCACAAAGTCGACCAAAACAGTCATTCCAGCAGCAGTGGCGCTTCGCAAGGTTTCGTTCCATTCTTTGACGCTTTTTATTTCGAGTGGTGTCGACATGGGTGAATGAGGAGAGTCGGGGCAGACGCCCGGAGCCAGTGCATGATTTTAAAGGAAGAGCGTTACAAAGCGTCAGGTGACTTCAAGCGCCTCAATTATTCCAGAAGATATGCGAGCAATTATAGATACAGTGTGAGTGTACAAGTCCAGCCTACGGGTCCTTCTCCTTGTCGTCGTCATCCGAGTCCTTGCCTTTGTTCTTCCATTGCTCGTAACCAAAGTTAGCGGCACGACTGGCAAGGGTAAACGGCTCTGCTGTCCAAGCCTTGTCCCACACGCGAACGGCAAACTTCTGCAAGTGGCCCTCGGTAAAGTTCTCGTGCAGCAACTGCAAAGAGAGTCGAGCGGGCCTCAGAAGTTGGTAGACTGGTTCTAGGAATGGCTCGGTGTCGAGGGGTAGATGTACGAGGAGGGAGTGTGGTCTATACAGCGAACGATAAGCAGTGGAAGAAGATGAGGAAACGGCCGTACGATGAATCTGGGCCAATATTAGGCGGTACGATGCGTCCCAACCATTTATTCTCCTCGGTGGGTTGCTGGCCTGACCGAAGGAACTCCTGGTAATCCTTCCAACGGCTTCGCCTCGCCTGCCTCACAGCATTGAACTTGGCCTGCTGCGGCAAGCTATTCGGCATGGTGGAGATGGTCTCGTACACGCCGAGATAACTGTTGGTCTTCCAGAGATAAAAGCCCTCTTCCCAGTATTTGGTATCGGCCGGAGACTTCCTGCCATGCTCGGGGTCGTCACTGGGTTGACCACCAAAATACCAGGGAAGATTGATAGGCTGGCCCTCGTTGGGGAGAGGATATAGAGCCTTGCCGTCGGGACCGACCACTTTGTGACTCTTGTACTGGAGAATGTTGCGTACTTCATGGGTGAAGACTTTGCGGAGGCAGATGGATCGACACCAGGGCGGCTTGCCATGGATGCGGCCGCTGACATTCTGAGAGCAGTATGTCAAGCACCATTGGTCGTTTCGTGTGGAGAAGGTCCCCTTGGGCGGCTCGATGACTTTGATAGTCGGGAAGTTGGCAAAGATGACCTGGAGATAGATTAGAAGGGGATAATGTGTATTTGAAAGGCCTACAGTTCTGCTGGATTGCTGAGACTGAGACTTTGTCGTGCTCGCCATTGACGCGCGGTGATGTTTATCCGTGTTGGGGCCGCTGACGTATAAAGGATCAAAATCTGCCGAAACTTTTTTCACTCTTGCGCCGTTTGAAGAATCGTTTTCGCAGCTGTCCGCACAGGAGCCTCGTCGCTCTTCACCTCTGCTGTGGGGAAAGTCCCCGGAGATACGGAGCATGTCCTCGTCCTCCCAATGGAAAGCAACCGGCCCTAAGCACGTCGGTCTGGACGAGGACGGCTGGATCCTTCTGCATGCCTCCCTTACACGGATGGCTGCTCGGTCCCTGCCACTCCGTTGCCAGTCCGAGGATGGGCCGCTCGACCAAGGCGCAGGTTGCGAAGATATGAGCAGCCTGTTGCTCGGGTGGTCCGTCCGACGTCTGGCAAACTCTTGCTCATAGGCATAGATATACGATTGTTGACCCTCGGGTCTTCAACTCAACGGGGCTCACTCTCATTCGGCGCAGCAACCAATTTTTTCCCTCCCCGAACTTTGTTGTTCATCCCTTCGTCGACCGTGTTACTTCGAGGTGAGTTGGCTCTTTCCTTCCTTCCTTTTATGATGCGTTGGATTTTCTTGAATTTCTTCATGGTGTATACCCTCTCGAGGGGCGGGCTCCAAACCATTGACACTTCTGACTCTCCTCTCCTTCTCATCGGTTCCAAATGCTGACTGTCCTTTTTCTCAGATGAGTGTATTGAGCGTGGACGATGTGTATAGTACAAAATGAATGTATTACAATCTTGCCTTTACTTCCATCCCCAATTCTCCTCGTTCCGCCTCTTGCTTCGCCAACTCCCTCAATTCACGTCGCAAAATCTTACCAGCGGCGCTAAGAGAATCTTAGCTTTTATCCACTGGAGGAACATCTGCTCACCTCTTGGGCACGACGTCGATAACCCCAACGCCGCCTCTGAGATATTTGTGTCGGGCAACCTTGGTCTCCATCCACTTGACCACACCGTTCGCAAACTCCGCTTTGGCTCTGGCTGTCGTGATCTTCTCCGGGTGTGCATGTACAATGTACGCTCTGTTAACTAGTGAGGATAGGGACGGAAGTGAGTGCAGAAACGCACCTCGGCAACTCGGTGGCCTCTTTTCGCGCTTTCTAGCCCGATGACCGCGACATCCGCAATGTCAGGGTGAGTGAGCAACACATTCTCAAGTTCCGCGGGGGGTACTGGAAGGATGAGCCGGCAGAGTTTGCGCTCGCTTAAACCTCACACACCTTGGAATCCCTAGACTGCAGTTAGCAGCAGTAACAAGTAAACGCATAGTGCGGACCTTGTATTTGATGAGCTCCTTCCGTCTATCCACAATATAATAATATCCTTCCGAGTCTCGTATAGCTACATCGCCCGTCTTGAACCAACCTTCCGATGTAATAGCATTTGCAGTCGCGGTGGGATTATTCAGGTATCCCTATAATGCATCAATTAGGGAAATTGTCAAGGTAGACTTGATTACCTTCATCACAGTCTTGCCCCGCACCCACAGCTCCCCAGGTTGCCCCTCGCCCGCATCGACCTTGCCGTCGTCATCTTCGACAAGCCGTGCCTCGAGGTTGGGAAGCAGAATACCGATGCTCCCGATCTTGCGGATTGCATCCTTCAAGGGCAGCATATGCGTCGTCGGCGAGGTTTCGGTCAGTCCGTACGCTGCCAATGAATTCAGTACGTGAGTGGAAGGAGACGGGAACAACGACACCTTGTGTGATAGTGAATGTACCTCCGCGACGCCTGGAAAGGAGACGGTCCGTGACTGTCTTGACAAGGTTGTACCCAAGCGGGGCTGCTCCAGAGATTAAGACCTTCAAACTCGAGAGATCGTAATCGTCCACAACTAGCGCAAGGTTAGCAGGAGCTTTGGAAGGGCCCAGGTAAAACCGACCGGGATGGCGGGCGAGGATGACTAGCACAGGCGGAACCACCAAGGATAGGGTTGCTTTGTATTTCGCAACGTATGCACAAAAGCGGACGGGATCGAATCTGGTTTCAATGACGACTGGACATCCGCGGGTGAATGGGTAGTGCAGAAGCTTGCCGAGGCTTGGAACCAAGTGAGTTGTCATGCGAAATGGAGGAGTGTGAATCGACTCATCATATATATGAAAAAACGGTAGAATGCCAAGGATAACGTCGACACCGGCGGTCAAAGGAGGAAATAGGGATCCCACCATATCCATAATGGTCGTCACATTTTGGTGAGTCGTCTCAACACCCTAGAACGATGGTCAATATCACTTCTAGGAGAGGGCAATGAAGTACCTTGGGTTTCCCCGTCGTGCCCTGAATAATGAGTCAAGGCAACTTTGACCGTAAAACAATATTACCGAGCTGTAGCATAGATAAGTCGTCTCGTGAGCCAAGTCGCCTTCAAATTTCTCTTCCTCCTTCAGTTCTCCTTTACCAAGAAGATCCTCCAGCTTCAAAAGGCCGGCTGCAGCGGGACTGCGAGGCGCACTTGGTCCCCCAGCCCAGCGGAGATCATTTCCGAGGACGATAATTCTCTTGTCAATATCTTTGTTGGGGACACCGCTTTCCGCAAGCGCAGCGCGCGCAACAGGGAGACCTTCTTCCGAGGTGAAGATCAATTTGGCGCGACTGTCGTTGTATTGGTATGACAATTCGTGGCTGGTATACGCGCTATTCGCCAAGGTACAGCGAAGGCCCGCTGCGACGGCTAATATAGAACGTTCAATTCATGGTTGAGAGGCAATGCATCAGACACGCACAACCGAATAGAACTACTGGCCAGGCGAGAGAATTGGGCGAGTAGATCAATACGACCTCACCCCGGTTGGCAAGCGGGGACGTGTTGGGATTGTGCTTGAGCCCATATGCTAGAGAGAGACTTTGGGCCCGAAGCTGGCCACGCGTGAGAGATGTCCCGGTCGCTGCATCGACGAAGGCAGGCAGGGATGCGGGGAAACCACCAACGTCGCCAGGCGCGTCGGAACGAGGTGCAAAGAGGCGGGTAAAGACTGAAGTGCTCAAGATTGGGTGGTCCCCGAAGGGAGAGGTGTAGATGGGCATGACGGAATGCAGATGGAATGTGGGGAAGAGATCAGCAAGAGCCGGCTTCTTCTACCCGGCGGCGCGTCAATATCGACAAATACTCCCCGTCGTCGTCCGACGCGTCGTGCTCATTGTGATGCATGTTGCTCGATTCAGACGGTCGAAAGTTGAGAGGTTGTATCCGATTTCCAACGTGGAGAGGGGCGCGTTGACTCCGGGAGAGGAAATAAGATTCCAAGCGTCGGATTGCATTTCAGAATAGTAGTCTATGAGGGACGGTATCGAGTCGTTGAGCTGAGGGAGTCCAAGTCGAAAGTCGAAGGTGAAAAGTTGCGTTCAAGGTCAAGCGCTAGCGCCTACATCGGGCCAAACAACAGCATCCTTTTGCTTCCACACTTCCTAGTACACCTCAATGGCTTCCCTTCTCGAGCGCATGAACCTCTCTACAGGCGGACCCAGCGGCGTCGTCCGCTCAAAGTCTGGGCCTCCCAAGAGAACCAACTCTCCCTACGTCTGCCCTTTCCTCGCACCCCCCTTTGTTTCGCTCAACAGCATCCCAGACACGACCGGTCAGCAAAGGCGACATCGACTCCCAGTGGTCCCACGACATGTTTGACGCCCACAACTCACTCGAGGCCCGCTTGGGAGGTGCCCCAGGTGCCCCAAAGGCTAACCTGAGCCACGGCATTGTCGGCAAGGCTCTGCAAGCGGCCACTGCTGCGTCTGGTATTTCCATCAAAGGCGCTGGCTCTGCAGGCAACGTCGTTGAGGTGACGGGTCTGGTGGACGGCACCACCACGGAAGATGTTGTCGCCATCTTCAAACGCTGTGGAGAGATAGTGAAAGCTACCTCGATCTCCCCCAAACCAGTCACTATTCGCGTCACATTCAAGACTCCCGCTTCTGCTACGTCCGCAGTGAACAAGTTCAACAACCAACCTGCAGATGGCAAAATGCTGTCAGTCCAGATTGTCGGCAGCGCCGCAACAAGTCTCGGTGGACGCTTGGGCGGGATGGATGGCTTGGGGCTGGTAAGGGAAGAGGGAAGCGTTGATGTACTCATGGAGTCAAGCGCTGACGGTGGATCGTGAGTAGAAACCCCGTCCTCTATCAGTTCCTCCGAATGACGGGCACATGAACAGAAAAATGCGATCAGACTCGCTCTTGCGCGCTGACCCCCGCGCTCAAGTCCTCGTCGCACCGCCTGGCGCCGATCCAGCCGACTACGTCCAGACGCCTGCTTCCCGCAACGGGGGCGGTGCTTGGCGGGGTGGTCGGGGCGGTCGTGGCGGTCGACGTGGCCGCGGCAAGCGTGGCGGAAACGGAGGCGGAAGAATGGACATCGACTGAAACGGATTCCGACGATGCGTTTAATACTCCCGGCATTTCTATCTCTCACTTTCCTTTCCTCGTCTTGCTCTACATCTTGGCTCTGGTATGCAAATCCCTTTGCTCTCTCGTGCGGTGACTTGATGGCGTAGAAAGTTGCGCGATCAAGTACTCTTTGGCGGCTGCTGTAAACATGTACCCTAATCGAATCGTCCCCCGCTCGAAGCTGATGCACGTAACCCACTGTCTCCACGGCTTCCAGACGAGTTGGCTCGACAATGCTCCAGGGTGCGCGCAATCTCTTCCGTTTAGATTCTAGCTCTAATCATTATTGCAGTGGTAAGGCAAATGACTGAAAGTGCGATGCAATGCCAATGCCTCAGACTGACTAACGTCGTGTGAGCGATGCTGGGAGGTATGCGGTGCCTTCTGTACTTCGGCCTGCGCGCTGATCCATGTTAGTGTCACCTCCTTCGCTCCAGTGAGATAAATGTGCGTCGCGAGAGCCGCAAAGGTAAGGGGAAATAAACTACTTGCAGAATGTCTGCTGATCTTCTGCAGTGTTCCGCTTCACATACCAGTGTGAAAAGTGAGAATCCAAGACACCGCGAACATTCCAGAGGTAGGGAGAAGTCTCCATCTACTGAATGCAATTGACATTATTATTTCCAGCTGCTTGCTCTTTGAGGAACTTGAATGTACTGGAACAGCATTTTACTTGCTTTTGCTTCCTATCTAGAGTAATGCAGGATGTACTTTGCTTGTAGAAATCAGGAGGATGTGAACTGTTTTCGATCAACCAAATAAGGACACTTTAGGCCAACGTCACTCGCCATCCTCAACCCCACCACACGTCTCACTTGTCCCTTTCACTTGTCACCATCGTGGTCTTGCTCATTCCAAGCAAGTTCTAAAGAAACCCGACTTTATTTCTCGTGAACGCATAACGATACAACGATGGGTGGAGCAGGTACGGTCGACCGCCTTTTGTCTCCGTACAATCTCTGACCTGACTCTTCTCTCTCCTCCCTCCATCTCACAAATTCAAACTCGACTCCTTACCCGTATCCTGCTGTTTCTCTCACGAAAACACCACAAAACCTTTTTCCACGACCAAACCACCCACCACCTGCTTCATACTCGCATCGACTATGGTCTCAGGCTGGCTATTTCTGTTCGCGGTCCTGATGGCCGCGGGTCTGCTGTTCTGCATGGTGTTTTTCGTGCGTTTTTGTACCTTGTCTGCGTCGTGCCAGTGCTTATCGTCGTCGTCCTCACTCAGATCATCATGTTCTCGGATTTGGAATGCGACTATATCAACCCAATAGACCTGTGCAATAAACTGAACCAGGTGCGTGTTTGCTATGTCCTTGAATGTGTCGATGTTGAGTGATTTTCGCAGTTTGTCCTGCCAGAAAACATTGCCCACGCTTTCCTCGCGACGTTATTCCTTCTTTCCGGGCAATGGACGGCCCTGTTGCTAAATCTTCCGCTGGTCGTGTTTAACGCTAACAAGTGCGTTATCCCCTCTGGTTGTGCTCAGGCCTGACCGTCAATTAAACAGAATACGAAACAAAAACCACATGTACGACGCGACGGAGATTTTCAGGACTCTGCCCGGGCACAAGAAGGAGAGCTTCATCAAGCTTGGATTCTACCTGGTCTCGTTCTTCTACTATCTCTATCGGTGCGTGTATCTGGCTCCTTTTTTTCCGTGCCTGCTCAAACGGCGGCCAGCATGATTGTCGCCCTCATCGCGGACAGCGAGTAGGCGGATGGATGTGCACCAAGTCGATCTACTATTCCTCTTACTTAGGATATTAGACTGGAATGGCCATACATAATTTACGGGCGATTTGAAATGATTCCATTGCTTTTTTATACCGAGTATCAAAAAATGTACGAACTACCGACCCGTCGCCGTTCCAGACAGGCTGGGGAACGAAGACAATGGGTGCTAAGACGTTCGGTCTCTCAGACCTCCGCTTGACACTCAAACGACCACGTAGACAATCCATACGGAGAGCGTAGTCACGAGCAACATGGGGATATAGAGCAGAGGCGCCGCACGAGGTGCATTTGAAAAACTCGGGTCTTATATAGCCTGTTCGTGTGGTGGCATGTTTGGCGAATGATGGGAACCCTCGTGATTACCTTGATTGCGTCCTTCTCTCCTCGCGGTGCATTGCAGCGATACAAGCTATCCAGCATGGTTCTTTGATCGATAACTCCTTGGTCCGCAACCAGCATGTCTCTCTACCTCTGTGTCGACTGTGGCGGTTCCAAGACCTCCGCCGTCATCTGCGATGCCGACGGCACCATCATCGGTCGCGCACTGGGCGGGCCATCCAACTTTGCGTATCTCAGCGTCGAGGCCTTTCGTGAGGCAGTCGCCCTCACCGTCAGCGATGCACTCAAAACCTGCGTCTCCCCACCCTCTGTCGATCCCGTCGCCCTACCTCCTACCGAGCCGTTGTTCGCTGCAGCCTGGTTTGGTGTCTCGGGGCTTGATTCTCCGGCTGCAGTTGCCGAGGTGACGCCCGTCCTCTCAGAGCTACTGGCCGTCCCTGCCGGCCCTCGATTGTCCATCGCCAACGATACGTGTCTTCTCGCTGCCCCTGCGCGGATGCACCCAGACGTAAGCTACGCCGTGACCGTCATCGGTGGGACAGGCGGCATCGCTGTCTCGTTCAAGGAGCTGCCTGATGGCTTCCAGGAGCTAGGCCGTGTGGGTGGATGGGGATGGATACTCGGTGACGAGGGCGGTGGATTCCATGTCGGTCGCGAGGCCGTGCGCCAAATGCTCGCTGAAACAGACTCAGCTTCTGTCCGTGCTTTACCTCCTCCGGAAAGCACTCTCGTCAAACGTATATTGGAGCGATTTGGCATCTCGAGCGTGCTCGACATCCTGGTGGCCGTCCACGTCCCCGATGCACCAGAGGGGGTAAACAACGGCCAGACGCTGCCACAATATACCATGTCCAGGGAAAAACGTCTTTCATCGCTTGCCCCACTGGTGTTTCAGTCGGCGTTCGAGGACGCGGATCCTCTCGCTCTGCGTGTCCTGCAGTCCACCGCAGAGACGTTTGCCACTTCCATTGCCATTCTCTTGGGCGAATCGACACCAGAGGCCCCGAATCTGGTCAAGGCGGACGAGGCGATTGTTTCGTTTGGCGGGTCGCTCGTAGGCGTCGAGGCGTACCGGAAGATGGTTCTGGATGCGCTCGCCGCCAAGGGACATGTGTTCAAATACGTCGCGTTTGTCGATGATGCGGCGGCGACGGGAGCGCAAGGGCTGGTCGCTTCGTTCAAGAGACAGTAAAATGCATTTATTGATTATGTACTAGAGTCGCGCAGATGGTCTGAACACGAAAGGAATCAGCTGTATGTATTGTAATGCAATGCCCGATTCACTTCATCTCGATGACAATGTCTTTGCCCTTGCCGGCAGTGAGAAAGTCCTTGAGGTTGGTCAACGCGCGAACCTCCATCTTCCGTTGACTGTCTTGCGTTTCCGTGCCCATGTGCGGCAGCAGGGTGATGTAAGGGAATTCAAGTAGACGCGGGTTCACCTCTGGTTCGTTGGGATATACGTCCAGTCCGACTGAAGCAAGCTATACAAGACGAGTTAGTCAGGTAAAAGAAAGAAGGGGACCGAGTCGAGTACATGACCGTCCTCGAGAGCCCTGATCATAGCCTCCTCGTCGATAACCTTTCCACGGGCGGTATTGATGATGATAGACCCCTTCTTGAGTTTCCGGATCCACTTCTCACCGACGAGACCCACAGTTTCTGCCCGCAGCGGGACATGCACGCTCAACACATCGGCCTCGGCAAGCATGTCCTCGACATTAGGGTAATATTCGCACCACTCGGGGGCATCGACGACCTTGTTACGCGAGTGGTATATGATACGCATGGGAAACGCGTGCGCGAGCTCGGCCAGACGGAGGCCGATACCGCCCAGCCCCAAGATGGCGAGGGTTCTTCCAGTCAGATCATGGGTCTTGGTCGCGAGACCTTTCGGCTTCCATTTACCGTCACGCAGCGACCGTTCGCTGATCGCGTACTGGCGCACGGTAGAGATTAAAAGGTAGAGCGCCGTCGTGGCGCTGGCGTCGTCGACCGCACCAGGCGTGTTCGATACCGTGATTCCTATGCCAGATAAAATGAGATCCGAGGCACTTTCGCATTCCAATACCTATCGACTACCTTTTGCTTTGCAAGCGAGAACATCGATTTGGTCGTAGCCAGCGCCGTTGTGGGCAATCCATTTCAGAGAAGAAGGGAAACCATCGACCAGTTCCTTGTCGAAGAAACCAATTTTATTGGCCGAGCTGTTGTCCCTGAAGATTCCGACGACGCCGTCGTACTTGCCGCCTGGTTGCAAGCCCTGGAGAAAGTCGGCGCGGGTCGATGAAGAATAGGTCTGCAGATGTCATGGATGATTGCGACGAGGGGCACTTGGAGAACGTGACTGACGATGACCTCGGCTATAGGACCCAGCAGCTGCTCGACGTCCTCAGATGCCCAGACGATTTCACCGACGATCAGGATGCGAGGAGCCATGGGGCAATTTAATGACCCACATCCTGGAGGAGATCTTCTTAAGTACTTGGCCCGGCTACGGGCCGGCCCACATTTCAAATTGATCTTGTTTCGGTCCGACCATCCGATTTGTCCAAAACGAGAAACACAATTTCCTTTTTCTACCAATCGCCCACATCCGCTAGCATCCGCCCAATACCCCTGATCTTTTTACACTCTCCTTGCACATTCATCCCGCGTGTCGTGTTTAGCAAGCCCGATGAATGGAATCGCTTCAGATACCGGAAACACGCCTCTTCTTTGAATTCGGCATACAACTTTCGGTTGTACTTGCGCTAGTGACGCAATCAACATCGATTCACAGATACAAAAAAGACGCACCTCAATACGTCTCGCCGTTTCTTCATACAGGTGATTTTGGTGGATAAGAAAGTGGTCCGAAAGCACGTAGTACGAGATCCCAGACAGGTACATCTCAAACAGGCACGCCGCCTTGTTGCCGCCGTAGCCTACGAACCGTTCGTCGCACCTAGAAGAATCAGCAGCGAGAAGGAGATGTATTAAGGGGGCGCACCAAGGAGGGCCATCCTTCTTGAATATCACGTAGGGCTCATACGCCGACTGGTACGTGGTCACCTTGTAAACCTCGCCGGGTGCCGCGCCATAGTACCTCTCATAATCCGTCGAACTATGCCCAGGCACCCACGACGCATGGAACACCCCAATCTTCCCAGCACGTACGAGGGAAACCAGCGCCGCCTTGCTTCTTGGAAACTTGCTTTCATCCGTTCCATCCGCATACACGGGATATTCAAACGCAGGCACGACGAGCGCAGCAGTTCCTGTCCGGAGCTTGTCCATCACTTCCTTGCTCCTTCGTATCGCTGTGCGAAAGTCGGTGCAAGGGGAGAAATCAATGTCGAGCATCATGACAAAGTCGGTTCGCGCAAAGAAACGGGCGATGTTGCGCCACGTGTTGAACTGACGGTCAAAGGCTGCAGCAGTCAGAAGGGCTGAAGTCAGAGCAAGGAGGGAAAGCACCGTCAACGACGAGGTGGACATCGACATTCGATGCCATCTTGGGTGAAGATAGGTACAGCATATGCAGAGTATCCAAAAGTTCTCGAACTTCATTCGTCGTATTCTTGACGTGAACAGTTACAGAAATGGGACCTAGCAGATCTGGGCAAGTGCGCCAAGATAGAGCCAACTCGCTCACCTGGATACCGCTCGACCAATCGCGCAAGGACTTGAAACCGGCTACTCGTAACAAGCGTCGTAATGGTAATATCTTCCTGGTCAAAGCTGCCTGTAGCGCGATAAAAGAATGGCACGATCTTGCTCGGTCGCATCGAAGTCGCGAATAGTTTCGATAGAAAGAGGTCTTCTGGCATCGAGATGGGGTTCTCGTGCCCCAGCCCGTTTCGGAGCGCAAAGTCGGAGGAAGTCCAGTGGATGACGTTGTCGGAGGAAGAATGGGAGTCGGCGAGGACATATTGCTCAAATTCGGGGGGTGTGGCGCGTGGCTGCAGGAGACGAAGCGCGTTGAAGGATGTGGTCGGTGGAAGCAGGCTCGATATGGCGGAATTCAGCGGCGCGAGAATGAGTTGATTGCTCGTATAGAGGACTGCAGCGACGAGGTAGAGCCCAAGCAAGGATTTGAGGACGCGTAGGATCATGACGCGCGGTTGAAACAAAGGTGAAAAGAGATTTGCAGTCAAGCTCGGCAGCTCCCCGTTCCGCTTTATATTTGAACACAACATTTCCAATGGGAATTCTACATTTTAAGGCCGCGAGAACCGTACTCTCGGCCGACGGCCACGCGCAAACCTCGTGTCCTACTCGCCACCTAACCATGAACGACGGAACGTCTACACCTCGCCAAGATGACGCCGGTAACATAAGGGCGGTAATCGGTGCCATGACTCAAACGCTTTCCAGCCTGTGCGTCCCTCTCCTTGCCAGTTTGACAAAAGTCTCATGAAGCAGCGAGCAATCTTTCCTCAGCCTGAACACGGCTTCTACCCAGTTGGCTGGCATAGGCCCGAGCTCGGTAACTTGACTCTTCCAACACACAAACGGGAGTTGACCGCACAACAGCAAGACGTGTTGCAAGATATACAGACACTGCGCAAGCAGGTGCGCGAGGGGAACAAGAAGGGGGTGCGGGAAATCGAAGAGTGCAATCGCGTGGCACGAGACGACGTCAAGCAGCAGATTGCGGCCAACTTGAAGTGTGTCATTCTTTGTGGAAACGAGAGGAATATTCATTCACCGTTGCACAGAGACGATATCCTGGAGCAGATTCAGAAGGAGATTGCAGCACAAGTTCAACAGCAAGTGGATGTGCAGATTCAAGAGCACATACCTATCAGCCTGAAACAACAGTCGACCATTAACAAGACGCGAATATCCGAAGCTCGAATATCCCTCACAAACTCGGCGGCGCGGAAACTGAATTCCGGCTTTCGCGTACAGAATCTCGATGAGAGCTTGGCCGTCGTTCTCAGGGGCGATGGAACGAGAGGGAAATTATATCCAGCCGACTTGCGGTCCCTGCTGTCTTACGACGCTGGCAGTGTGAGGGAATTGAATAGCGAGTACGAGTTGGCGGTGGATGAGGTGCGGGAGGTGAATTTGAACCGCTTCTTGGGACATATAGGTAGGCAGAACAGGCAGTCGAGCTCATCCGCTGACGGTGCATCGCAGGGATATTGTTCGAGGTCGTAGTCGGGTAGAGAGTGCCATTATGTCATAGTGTACTTGGTCTAGAATGAGACGGTCAACTTGAAGTTCCCTTTGCATGGCCACGGTGGGCTCCCTCTGCCCAACTATCCTGTCTTATCTGTTCGTAGAATGTTGGCACCGACTCGTTCGCATTAGTACTGCAGGCCTACCGCAGGCTGTCCCACGCGGAACTAGTCCTTTTCCTCCAAGCACGCAAACTATCGACTGCAGGCCCGGACAGCGAGCTCGCTTCTAGGCTCACGCACCATGACCTCTCCTCTTACGACTTCCCGACGCCACAGTGCGAGCCTATCCAGCCATCCTCTGTCGCCATGCCACACCAAAAACTATCCCCTGATCTTCCTGTCGAAATCCTCGCAGACATTATGGACCACGTCGGCGATTGGGAGCTCGCACGTGCAGTGGGTGTCCCCACCTCTTTAACCCGCCCCCTGGCCTGGTCCCACGCGTCCTCCACGGACGAGGCCATACTAACAGGCTCTCTCCCTCTCATCCGTGCCGCAGATCCCATAACCCATCCACCCACCCTGGGGGCCGAAATCTCGGTTCGATTCGCCTACGTCTCGATCCTCGACTACTTTCTCCAATCTGCCCGCATAGCCGACGACGGCGCTGTGTTTAAGCGGATATACAAGAACGATCTCATACCCATCAAAGCCTCGCTCCATGGAAGACTCGACGTGCTTTCGTGGTGGAAGCACGGGTTGGAGCACCATCCCGATCTCATTCCCGCACCCAGTCCAGTCTCCATCGCACAGGCGCTGCACAATGCGTCCTCGCATGGAAGAATCGAAGTCTTGGACTGGTGGTTGGGCAGCGGGTTGCAGCTCATCTTTGACCCCGAGGCTTTGATTGTGGCTACTCGATGTAACCGCCCCGAGGTTTGTATTGTATCCCATTCTCATTTGACGAGCTAACGTGCACCGCAGGTTCTGGCATGGTGGGATAGGTCCCTGCTCCCCATAAAATATCGTCTGGTGGACATCGAGGAAGCGCTCGAGGACGCCATAGGCGGTGGGGAGGCAGCCCGAGAATGGTGGCGAGGGAAGGGTGTAGATTTCAACGCACCCGACAACGAGTGGATGAAGTCGCAAAATCTTAATTGAGTACAATAAGAACATGATTGCTCTACGCATCCTTCGTCAGACGATCTGCCTCGGCCCAAATTCTACTCGCCTCGCCCATGACAAAGGGTACTTCCCATCTCACCTGGGCCTCTCCAACGCGGCATATTGGCGGTGACTGGAAGGGAATCACAACCCCGTGCTTCCTGCTCGTCGCCCATTCACGGAACACGGCAGGTGTGAAATCTGAGCCCTTCGCTACATGAGCCACCATTTCGACTGGAACACTGAGGTCGTTCGAAATGGGTGGAAATGCCATATGAGTGAGGCTCGTAAAATCGGAGAAGGGAATTTCGGCAACCCAGTGGGGGACAGAGGTTGGCTCCTCCGAGGGAACTGGCGGTGGAATCCAGAACATGAGATGTGTGATACGTCCCATCCAATCGACTCCCGAATGGCTGATTCTCAACGGGTTCCATCGTGGATTTGCACCGGTGAAAATGATTTTCTGGCATTTCCAGTCCCTTTTAGGATCAGCCTCGGAGCTGTCGAGAGCGTTGTACAAGAGGTGCAAAGCATAAAAGCTCAACCCCAGGAGGTCGACGCCACGGATGATTTTGTAAAGAGCGGCGTAGTCTAGTTCACCGTCCGGCCCGTGGTCCTCCCAGCACTCGCTGCACCAAAATTGGCGAACGAGCTTGGAATAGTCGAGCGCGAGTGGCGAACGCCGGTCGAGGCGTCGCTGGAAGGAGAGGGAGGAGATGAATGAGAGCGTCTGTGCCGTTGATTCCAATACGATGGTGTGCAGCAGGTGTGGCATGGTAAGCCTGCGCAATGCGTGGGACGTGGAGGCGAGGGACAACGCTGTGGCGTACGATGTAGGCCTTTTCGCAGTCGGAACTTGGTAATCTGGGGCGGCAGAAATACGAACAATCTCGTGAGCCAGCTCAACCGGGAGACGGGTGAAGGGAAAGGACATGGTGCAGAGCACAAAGAGAGTGTGGTTTTTCTTAGAATGGTTTGATGAGAATGCTTCTATATCGCAGGCGGGCGACTCTTTGCAACAGACAAAAGGAGCGCACCGAAAGTGGTTCAAAGGCACTGGCTGCGTGGAGATAAAGGTCAATTGTTCACAGCCTGCCCGAAAGTTGATTGGTGCCACCGAGCCGCCCGGTGACAGTGAATTCCCGCCGGTGGTTATACAGAGCGTTGACTAGGTAGGAATGGACGCCCAGGATGGGCCATGTTGGCAGCCATGAGGCGGCTTGAAGAGGAAGAGGCCAAGCCCCGCAAAGGGAATCTTTTCTCACCTCTTCAGCTTCGCATACCCCTAAGATTTTCGTGCTGTGGTCAAGCTGTGGCCGAACCCAATGACACTAGCCTCCATTCGTCCTCTCTGATACTCCGCAAACCTCTCTATGCCTCCGAGGGAGATCCAACGGTGGCCAACCTCGAGACAAAGCAAGATAAATCGATCTCTGTGCAACACGGTCTGGTCCTTGAAGTTGAAGCTTCTTGATTCACTGGCCGTAGTCGCAAGAATACCGGTAAGTCGTGGCATGCCTCGTCCGCTGGAGATGAAGTTGTTTGTTTGATGCTCCCGAGTATCTGAGCCTTGGGACAATTTCTGACTTAGCGACCGTGCAGATCCCAGAGCTCTAGCGATGGACATTTATTTCGTGTGCGTAGATACGCCCAGCTCGACGAATCAATTTCTTGCCCGAGTATCCCGGTCATATCGCGGCCAAGAAGTAAACAGTTAAAGTCGAGTTTCCTGGCCGCAGAAAATTGCTGAGCTGCTTAGAAGCTGCTGGCTAGTCGTGGATTGGTGATATCCGGTTCCGAGGAGGGACCATTAACCCATTCATCGGCAATCCTACGGCCCATCATTTCTGTGGACCCACAGGATCAAACATTGGCCTGGCAATACGGAATCATGTCTCCTGCGACCATCCAACCTTGGCCTTCCGAGGTCGAAGCGTCCATACACTCGCAGGAGGATGCCGACACGAAAGAATGGTTCAAATTCTACAAGGCTGAGGAAGAGCAGTGAGTCTCGTCGAGCGTATCTCGTGGCATGTAAGCTAATAATTCAAGACTTTCGCTCTGGCCCTTGCACGACGATCCACTGCTCATGTGCTTCAAGCCCGAGAACAAGAGCAAAGTAGAGGACTGCGACCCAAAGTGGAATGAGGACCCTCCCAAGTTCTCACTGCTTTGGCGTCGCGACCGCGAAATCCCGCTCAACATTGAGGGGCCTCAAATACCGACGAACCTATTTGGAAGAACGGTTGTACGAATATTTTATCGTCTCTATTGGTTTCTATACTGAATCTGTCTAATAGGCCGAGGTGTTCGCCGACTTCCCAGTTTATTACGACTCCCCATCCTCCTCGCCTTCGCTTTCACCTCCTTCCCTTCCATGTTCTCCCCTTACCTTCTCTGATGAAGACATGACCCCGCCTTCCAGCGCTTCGTCTGATCCTTCGATCGACGAAATGGCTGAGCAGCTCACAGAGCGTATAGTTATTGACTCGCCTGTCCTTTCGCCGCTTCCACTCCCTGCACCCGACCTTCCCTCCACTCCCGACGAAAATCCCATGCCGTCGCTCTGCACTCCGATGCTGACCTTGAATTCCCCTTCCTCCAGCACAAGCCGCACATTGTCAGTAGGAACAGCCAGCACTTCCTCCTCTACCTACGCCGTCTCACCAACGGCAACTGGCTCGAGCGGTGGCGCCTCCCCGCATGCCGATTTGAAACCGCGTTCACCTGTGCTTTCTGTCCGTGTCGTGGAACTCGATGAATACATCGACCCGCACCCACGGAAGCGGAAGCTCGGTGCAGGCGAGAAAAAGACCCATCCTTGCCCTATTCCGGGATGCACAGAAATGTTCACGCGGCGCAACGATGCGACCAGACACGCAAAGACTGCTGCGAAGCACAGGGACACTGCTGAACAAGCTGGGGGCGATGTAATACTATGCAGATATGATTGTGGTTTTAGTACGCCGCCGTTCCTTTGCAGTAAACCGCTGACCGTCGCTGATCAGGGCACCCGAGAGTGGATGCAGTCAAGCGTCATGAACTCCTGGAAGCATGCGGTAAACGCACGGGAATCTACTAGTGTGTCTTCTTCGCTGTCGTTTTATATGCCTGCTTTGGATTCGTTTCCCTGTTGTACGTTTGCTCGGTGGATGTTCCAAGAATATTGTATTGATCCCATAAAAAACTACATGAAGCGGAGAAGACTTGATAATGATTATTCGATATCGTGAAGATGCCTATACGTGGGTCAGGGGAGATGCTCGTGATGGAGATGAGGTCGACTCACTGTCCGAGTACCTTGTTCATCTTGAACATGTCAATCTTGTCGACGTTGAAGACGGGGCGAAGGCGAGGATCACAGATAATCTCCCGGCCGTTGTTCGGGTTTTGCTGGCGGGGTTCGTTGGGTGATACTGTTTCGGCGAAAATGAGCGCACATACCAATTCATTCGACTTTATGTATGCCCATAGTTGTTTCACGACCTGAGGTCGAGACAATCTGTCCACACCAAGGAGAGCGGCCAGAGGTTCGCTAATACTCTGTTAGCTCGAGTAGAAGAGAACGGGATAACAAACCTGAGGATATACAGTTTCGCAAAGCCGCCCTTGGCAGCCCCGCCTTCAGACGACCTCTTCTTCTTCGCAGGCCGCTTCCCTTGAGGAGAATCACTGTCCTCGTCCGTGTCAATCATTTCAGCACTCTTGGCCTTTGACTTTTTCTTGCTTGCCGAGGCATTCTTGGGTGCAGCTTTGGACTTGGTCGAACTTCGACGCGTCCGACCGTTGATCTCGCTTGATAATTGACGCGCCAACTCGGCGTCGGTGAGTTCCCGCTGCACCGCCTTCTTGGACTTTTTAGCTGGCGAGGGATTGTCGTCCGTCTCCTCCTCCGGTACGTCTTCGTCGTCCTCGCTTTGCCGCCGCTTGCGCGAGGCCGTTACCGGCACGGGCTCCTCTTCCTCTTCTTCGGCCTCGGAGTCGTCCTGGCTCCCATTCGCGCCCTGGACCCTTTCAAACACCCGAGCTATAACAGCGTCCACTGCGTCGCGGTGCTCTTTCAGCAGCGAAGGCGTCAACGAGGGATCAATCTGCTGAAGCTGCTTCCTGACGCGCTTCGCACTGATTGTCGTCAAATCTGTGCCAGGGGCGGACAAAATGGCGACAATGTGGGGCTCCAGGGCATCAATATCGAGAGCCATGGTCAGGGTAGTCCCGTGAACAAGACTTTCTAGACAATCGTTCAGGTGAGGTTGATTGAGCACAAGTGATTCGGATCAAAAGCCCCTCTAAGAATAATTTATTTACATGCAATCGGAAAGCACTATTACTGATACATGAGAGTTATCGTAGAACCGCCCATTCATCCCGTTCGGCGCCTGCTTCGGGGAAACGGCCGTTGGCAGGAGGAGGATTGTCCCCGGCTGCTGGTTGCTGCTCCCGTCGCATCCTGTCCACAATACGCGTACGCACGTATACAAGCACCGACACGGCCAAGCACAGCAGCAACAGAAGGACCGTGTCCGAAAAGTCGTCCGTGTCTCCATCACGTCCGCCCATGTAATCGTCGGGCCCAAACTCCGTGTCTCTGTCCTGTTGTTCTGCGTTTCTGCGGTCTCGCGCCCACTTCCGAAACGTTAATTGGGGTAACAGCGTGTGCGCTAAAACAACGAACCTGGATGGGGTCCTCGTCATCCTGAGGACCTTGCGAGCCTTTCCGTCGTCGGAAGTCCTCGCTCGCCTTTCCCAGATACCAACCAGAGCCATCCTCTTCATCGTGATATGCTCTTTCTTGCTCCAATGCAGCATCTTCAACGGGGTTCTGCTCTGGGTCGAGAGTACGCATGTCTTTTTTCGGATGCGACACTGCAGAAATCGAATGAGCCATTTGCCAAAAATGTTATTCGCACGAACCGATTTCCTCCTCATCCAAAGTCCAAATGTTCAGCCCATCTTGGCCGCCCATGAGAGAGTGCCAGATGCTCTTGGCATACAACTTGATCAATGAAAGGTACACAGGGAACGAAGCCTCGACGTTGGTATCCAATGCCATATCGTAGTGTCGTTTGGCCAGATGGAAGTCCTAGAAGACATACAGTGAGCTGTGTGCTCGACTCGGCCATTAACGAACCTGTGGCACTCCGACCCCATTCTCATACATCCAACCCAAATTCCACATGGCAAGCGCGCTTTGCTGTGTGTCCGCTGCGGCCTGGTAATACTTGGCAGCCTTCTCAAACCGCACCGCCTCGGACTCTTCCCAAACACCCAGGCCATGGTAGTAATAGTCACCAACTTTGACTAGGGCATCGATGTTGCGCTGAGCGGCCGCGCGAGTCCATTGCGTTAGTGCAAGACGGGCAGTTTCATTGGAAGGGTTTGTGGGTGCAAAGCGAGTCAGTCTCAGCACACTCTTGTCTGCAAGGCATGTAAGTGCCAAAATGTAAAGAAAGAGCCAGCCGCACCTTGATCCAACACATACGCTAGATTATTCTGCGCTATCTCGGAGCCCCTTTCTGCCGCTAGCCACCACTTCAGCATGGCCGCCTCCCTCCCACGGTCCGTACCGCTCATCCAGGCGACTTGAGCATCCCTCAGTAGATCATCACCCCATACACCTCGTTCCGAGACAGTTTTGTAGAACGAGACGGCCATCGCACACGAGCTAGAGGCCGCAGGAGGCGGCATCCCGGGCGTATCCGCGTAGGCAGAGTGGATCTGTCCCAGATAATAATACGCCTCGAATGGCGATCCATGTAGAACCGCAGTCTCGAAGAGCCCCGAGGCCAACATTATCTCACCATTTTCTGGTCCCAAGTAAGTATGAAAGATAAGCATGAACAAGTTGATTCACCGAAATGATGCTTCCCCAAGTTGATCTGCGCCTCGGCGAGTTCTTGACCAGCAGCAGCGGAGAAATACGCCAGGGCCTTTTTTGGGTCCGCTTTCAGAGAGGGAACAAGGCCATCCCTCCAGATGATGCCGAGGCCATTCTGGCACTCCCTGTCCCCATGCTCGCTCCCTCTTTCAAACCACATCTTGGCGACGGCCGGGTCCGCCTTGACGCCTTCGCCTCTCAGATACATGCGACCAAGGAAAGCAGCACTGGAAGCGGCGAGCAATATGGGCGCATTTTCGTCCTTCAAATTCGTCGGCGCATATTGAAGGGGATTGATGGGGTCTCTGGGCCAGACTTGTCGGGCGATCAAAAGGAAATAGTGTCGTGCTCTTTCATAATCCCGCGGGACTGCTCCAACACCTTCGCCGCCCGATGCGATACCTCCTCTTGAAGAATAGATACTGCCCTGATAGAAAATTTTCCCCAGACGGTAGGCGAATTCGATCTCCTTTCGGTCGGCGTTGAACTAAATGGAGGTGAGGAGATGCTTCCACGTCATTAGGGGAAACCGACCAAGTAGTAGTCAAGAATGTCCTCCCAGGTTTCTCCGGACGCCTGCGATATGCCTGCTTTGATAGCTGCTCTTTGCGCGTTGGGTCCTGTGGATGCTACACTGGCGCCCGGTCCATAGACACCGCCCACGAGATCGGACAACCTCGTAGCTGTCTGCGGAAGGGTACGACCACCCGGTGGACCAGAGGCGAACATGCTCATCGCTGTTGCGATGAGCTCGAGTCGCACCAGATGTGGAGAAACAGACGTACCTTGTTGCGCAGCCCGTTCATACCAACCCACAGCCCGATTGCAGTCCTCCAAGGTACCAATACCGCTCCAGTATCGGTAAGCGAGTGCCATCTGAGCGCCCTTGTCGCCGCCATTGGCGGCAAATGTGTAGTAGAGTTGCGCCCGTCCCTGATCAACCGGGACAACTCTTTGGTATCCCGTGGCGTGGAAGAAAGCGAGATATCCTTGGGAAGACGCGTTTCCGGTGGCATACGCATGAGTTTTGAAGGCATCGTACGCGAGTTTGGGGTCGGAGGGGAAGTGTTGAGAAGGAGGGAACTTGAAAGAAATCTAGAACTGCAATTGATCCAGATCAAAAGAAACGCACCAGGGATATGTAGCCCAGTGTGTACCATGCCTCGGCGTTTCCCAGAGCGGCGGAATGTTGCAACAGGTCAATGACCTTTATTGCCTTGCCTTTCGCCTCTTCTCGCTTCGTCCTCGACTCCTTGCCGGCTCCAGAAAGCGCAAGGTTTACAAACTGCCGCTGGAGCTTGACTGCAAAACGGGTAATGCTGGCCAGTGGGCCCTGACCCTGTACATTGATATTCGGAGACAAGGCCGAGAGTAATGACCGGGAATTTTGTGGATTTGCCGAATGACCATAGGTGTGCAGCGGCGGATTGGCGGTTAAAGTGGATAACGTATTGAGAGCTTGCTTGTAGGCTCTGGTAGCTGGAAACTCTGAATAATCTCAGAGTTAAGCAAGGCCGAACCAATACCTTCCGTTACTTGATCAAGGTCCGCATTGCTCTGGGTGCGAATTATGCACCATTCAGCGCAGATGAAGAGAAGGTTGCTCACTGTCTTGGTTTCCCCGTTGACTGCAGGTTCATTCGCGACGGCTTGCTGAATGGATCATGAGCACGGAACAGAGGAATGACAGAGGCCAGTACATCGTTTGCAGCGGCGACGACGACAAGGAGGGCCACGAGACCAAAAGTGAGCCAAGACGCCTGTTTTGTCTTCATATTCAGAGCATGGAAAGCAAAGCAAAGGTGCAGACGTGTAAGTCTGCGTGTCTCGCGGTCACGGCTTATTTCTTGCCGAGTGATGCGGCATCCGAATGCTTCTCGCTCGTGTCGCACGACACACTGTCTTCATCCCTCTCCGATCCTTCCACACACCAGCTACAAGACTCAGGCTCCCAAAAATGACTAGCCGGCCTCTTTCCTATGGCGACGGGCCAATGGTCAGGGTGGACGCCGCTCACCTCATATTGCCAGCACTGAAGCTCCCACTTTTGCGCAGGTTTGGGTGGACTTGGAAATGACAGGGTTGAACGTCGACAAAGATCGGATTCTCGAGATCGCGGTACGTGAGCCCTCGTTTCGGCTGTGAGTCTCTCAACGACGTAGGTCCTAATCACGAATGGGAATCTGGAACTGGTGGATGAAGGACTCCAGTTCGTCATTCGCACAGACAAGGCCCACTTGGATGGGTACGACGCGTCTTTCTTTCTCTTCTTGCATTCCCACATTCTGTGCAGGATGGATGAGTGGTGCACAAACCAGCACGGCCAAGTGGGTCCACGATCCACGCAGTTCTTTCCAAACTTGACTTGCTTCCAGTCGGGCCTCACGAAAGCGTGTCTGGAATCTCCTCACACACACGACGAGGTATCCAAAGCCGTGCTTGCATACATCAAGAAATGGGTTCCTTCAAGACGCACAGGGCTCCTCGCGGGCAACTCGGTGCATGCAGACCGAGCGTTCCTGGCAAAGCACATGCCCGAGATCATGGAGTGGCTGCATTACCGGTCTGTATTCCTCTTTACTTTAATGCTCTTGTACTCATACTTCTCCAGTATCATTGGTGAGTAGTGATTTTCTTTCAATGCAGAACAACCCCAACCGGCATCAAGACGTCTCTTCCGTCAAAGTAAGTCGCCGTTTTGCATCCATCAAATCCTTTGTGTTGACTTTACTCAGGAACTATCCAGGCGATGGTCTCTACATCTTTCATACCCGTCCTCCCAGTACTCATCTTTCATCCCAGGTACCCTCAGCTAGGTATACCCAAACTGTCAGAGAGCAATCACCGGGCATTGGATGATATCAGAGGTTCAATCAAAGGTACTCGCAGCCCGCTCCTCGTCTTTCCGTGCTCAGACGAAGCATCGCAGAACTCCAGTGGTATCGCAAAAACATCTTTATCCCGCCTATCCAACCACCAGATGCCAGCAAGGCATAGAAGACTCTACACCATGTATCGCTATTCGTTCAATGCAATCGCATTTATTTCTTGGTAAATTAAATATTAAGATAAGTATGTAAAGGTCCGTCTACTTGGTGCAAGGCAAGTTAGAAATCCCACAAAGTTCCAAAAGCTGGGATACCCTCCCGCATGCAACCCTCCATCATCTCTGCGTTGCCTGCAAAATATGTCAGCCCCCGCACAGAGACACAGAACGAAAAAACCTACCCTGCATGTTTGAAGTGATGAAAACAACCTCGGCACCCCACTTCTCATACGTCTCTCTGATCAACCTCATGACAACCGGCCTTCCACCTTTGACTTTCGAATCCCACAAAGTGTACTGTTCTGGAGGTAGTTTGTCGCGGATGAGTGAGGATATGGTGGTGCCAAAGGTCGCTTCTTGGTTTGAGCCCATCCAAATTAGGTGCCAGTCAGGACTCTGTTGCCGTTGAGTGCCAAGTCCAGCCACAGGCAAGACAAACGTACCTGCAAGCAAGTCGATAGAGCAGCACCCAACCCAGTGCCCGTGCACACTCGAATACCCCGCTTGTACAATTTCGTCGTGTTGGAAAGATTCGCACACTAGAAAGCTTGGGATCAACACCACGGAAAGCTCCGGAAAGGTGGCAATACCGACCTTCAATTGCCGCGTCCAAAGATACGTGGGCGGATGATCCACGAGCTACAAATACCGTTGATCAGTGTGTATCGGTACCGATTGCGCCGGAACATACCGACTGGGTGAAATCCCCCTGAACACCACAAATAAGGAAGTGCTCTCCACTGTTGCGCCCCTCGCTGATGATCCCAAATGCGTGAAACTCGAGCCAAGATCCTCGGGAAATCCTCGTGAGGAGCCCTTGCTGCATGCCGCGCTGGAAGCGGATGATAGCGACTTTCGGAGAGGGCTGCGGTACGTCAGAGTGGATACTGTGTTGGAGTAAAGAAGAGACGGACGACTTCGACGACCACCGGAACTTTTCTCAAAGTAACCCACGGCATCACAATCCTTTGATCTGATCAGCCCGGCAAAAAGAATCGGCCAGGCAGGACTCACAAAAGAGACATGACTACGGCAAACCAAAAGTCTTGCTGCCTGACCAGGAAGGAGGCGCCGATATGCGCAGCCCGCCATGAGCGGGTGCTGACGTCATAACAATCGCCAAGGACGACGAAGACCCTGGAGATTTGTTTGAGAATCGTCGGCTTCTCAGGTCTAGATTAGATGGGAATACGTACCAGGCTATGATCATATGCAGATGAGGATCTCCGAGTCGATAGAGAGATAAAGGCGGGGACTTACTGGAGATTAAACTCAACCTGGTGTCTCTCATTAGTCGAGTTACAATTGAGCTCTGAGATTCGACTTACCACCCGATCAAACGATGTCCAGCCTCGAAAATACTGATGACGGGATATTAAGCTATGCAGAAGCCACCGAGGAAGACCTCACTTGTGTCGGGAATTACGAATCCAGGGAAACTGCGGGGAAATATCAGCTTGCTTCATTCTCTTCGGCTGAAAGGAAACGCACGGCAAAGAGAACCGAAGCGGCTAATGTAAAGAACGTGATCAAACCAGAGACGATAATCGAGGCCGGGTATCGGTCAGTGTTGGCTGTGATCCTGACCAAGCGAAAGAGCAGCCATAGCGTGCCCGAGACCGCGCAGCCGGAGTGGATACCGCCAAGGTGCTGTCCAGGTTGGCTTTCAGAGGCTGCCGTCGATAAAATGGAGGATATTTACCTGGAGCGTCGATGTGCAGGCTAGGCGAAACCGAAGGGGCGTCCACTGTGTTGTTCAGGGTCAGATTACAATGAGTGATGAGATGCGTACTTTGGCGAACAAAGTGTTGACGAGGAGGTACAGCAGTCGACCGAAAAACTCGTTCCGTACGAGGACCGCGACTTGCAAGTTGCCTAGGACGAAGGCGCCTGTGTACACTCTAGGATATTGCCAGGTCCCAGTGATGGCCAGAATGAGACCAACAACGTTGAACGTCAGGACGAATGCGAAGAGTTTGCTGTGCTGGGGTCAGTCAAGCACGAGACGGTCGTAAGGAATGATCTACCGATAGGTGTTGAACCAGAGGCGAAAACTGACGGCTCGGGTGACCTTGGGCTTGTACCTGGCAGAAAAACGCAGTGGAGGAAGTTCCTTGCGTGGAAGGGTGGTCGACACGGACAAGGCACTGGTGTTTGCAGAGAGAGACACCGCAGCCTTTTCGACGTCCAGGGATGCCGCAGACGCAGACATTTGCGTATCTGCTGAGAGAGGGAATAGAGAATGAAGCTGAATGTCCGGGGATTAAATAGGGTCCGCCACGCTCGGTATATTGTGACCGCAGGCATTGACGACGATAGTCCGAAATAGTCTATCCAACATCCGAGGAATGAAACCTTGCCTTCCGAAGATAGATTGGACAGGCACAAGCCGTGCGCTGACCTCATCTAGTGCACGGTCTAGATTACATGCCGGCGGTGACAAGTTTAGAATCTAGGAATCCGGTTTCAGCAGTTTCAGGAAAGAGATGAGTCTAATGGATTTTTGAGGATGTGATAGACAGGAGGGCTTATCGACCAAGCTTCACGGCTGGCAGTGAATATGCAAGAGCGACCTGAGCTGAAGTCTGAAGTTTCCGAATGCCGCGTCCACGTTGGGATAAGTTACGCACTCACCTCAAATCCTAGTTGTTTCAACAAGCGATGTCGGCAGGGCGATTGTGCACCACCGCCGGTGAATACCGCCATTGTATGGTTTTGCTGCCCGATTGTCGGAGCCGCGAGAATCTAGTAAAGGGTGATGGGGCAACAAGCGTCAACACCGCCATCCGAGCGTGGTTACCTGGCTCCTCCGGCGTGTAATTCAGCCCCCGTCGGGGCAGGCGGCGACATTCCGCTCCCATGGGTGATCACACAGTCTAGACGGCTACCATCGGCCTAGGTGCGAAAAGCATTGAACGAGACGTAGCAGGCAGAATAGAAACCCGGGTAGTGAACAGACACAGGAAGTCGGTATCGGAGGACATGGTTGCTGAAACTTGAAAGACAGTGCGCCATCATTCCGAACAGGGCGTGGGAATAAAACGGAATGTTCCAGTTTGGTCCAGCCATTGTCAAGTTCTTGCCACAAAAACGTGGCTACCACAATATGCATCTATTGCTGGCGACTTCTCTCGCGATCCTTTTATTGACGACAATCGAAGATAGTTCAGGAATGCTCATTGCGCAAGGCCTAAGATTATAATGATACATTCATACGAGAAACACAACAGGAATAGAAACCCGGGTAGAGGACGTCGGGGGCCTGGTCGCGTCTCTCAATCTGACACCGGTGTGGCACGACCGGACGACCTCGACGGGACCGGGAGAAAAACACCGCATCTTGAAGATGCGCGTAAATCATCAACGGATCGTGATGCGCTGTAACGTGACCGCGTTCCAACTAGAATCCGCCCCGAAGCCAGCAAGTTCTAGGTACCACTCAGAAACAGGGTTAATGCAGAGAACAATCTTTTCACTTGTACGAGCTCTTGTACGCCCGTCGCCAGTTCCATGTTCGGCTTTGGATCGGCGTTATTCGGGTTAGGGTTTATCAAGACGAGATTAATTTTTTTCAGTTGGAGTCATCGGCTACTCCCACTCATTCCAAACCTCGACTGGGCACACGCCTGAAGGTCGACCATGCTCATAAAACCAGTAGGCCTGGCGCGCCTGCCCTCCTGCTTGCGACAGGCTTGCCGGGCACGCGCTTTTCACGCCCCAACACCCTCCCTTCGCGCAGTTGCTGCTCCTGCCGTTGGCGCGTACTCACCGAAAGACGGAGAGCACGTTCTCAACTCTCCCTCCGAGCTAGCCCGTCGCATATCAGCCAAAGTGCTCCCCAAAATTCCCCGACCAGACGTCCAAAAGGTCGTCGTTGTGGGCAGCGGCGGTCTCAGCATTGGACAAGCCGGAGAATTCGATTATCCGGCTCACAGGCACTCAAAGCTCTCAGCGAAGAGGGCGTCCAAGCCGTACTCATCAATCCTAACATCGCAACCTGGCAAACGTCTCACCAACTCGCATCAGAAGTGTATTTCTTGCCCATTACCTCGGACTATGTCGCATACGTCCTCGAAAAGGAACGGCCAGACGGAATACTCCTCACTTTCGGTGGACAGAGCGCGCTTAACGTTGGAATCGAGCTTGACCGCATGGGTGTCTTGGAACGGCTAGGCGTCAAGGTCTTGGGCACACCAATACGGACACTCGAGGTTTCCGAGGACCGGGATCTTTTCGTGCAGGCTCTCAAGGGTGTGTACACTTCTTTCTCCCTTTCTCAAGCTAAAAAAAACCTCAATAGAAATCGACATCCCGGTCGCTCAGTCTACCGCTGTATCTTCGGTCAACGCAGCCCTGGCCGCTGCTGAAACCATCGGCTATCCCGTCATCCTGCGCTCTGCGTTTACCCTGGGTGGACTCGGTTCTGGTTTCGCCAATGACCCCGAGGAACTACGCGACTTGTCTGCCAAAAGTCTCAGTCTCAGTCCCCAGGTCCTCATCGAGCGTAGTATGAAGGGTTGGAAGGAGTTGGAATACGAGGTCGTCCGTGACGCCGCAGACGTATGTTGTCGTATCCGCTCATTTCAGATAAATTCAATTCCATTCAGAATACTATCATCTGTTGCAATATGGAAAACTTCGACCCACTTGGCACGCACACCGGAGATTCTATCGTCGTTGCGCCATCGCAGACTTTGCCTGATGACGAGTACCATATGCTTCGCAGTGCAGCACTCAAGGTTATTCGCCATCTGGGTGTCATCGGTGAATGTAATATCCAGTATGCTCTCAATCCGACGTCCCGCGAGTACTGTGTCATCGAGGTCAATGCTCGGTAAGATATCGTTTCCATCCCGATCACTCGTATTCATCATAAATCTAGTCTGAGTCGGTCAAGTGCTCTTGCTTCCAAAGCCACGGGCTACCATTAGCATACACCGCCGCCAAGATCGCCCTCGGACACACCCTTCCTGAGCTCCCAAATGCTGTCACAAAGACGACCACAGCATGCTTCGAACCCTCCCTCGATTACATCGTCACCAAGATACCGAAATGGGATCTGGCCAAGTTCTCGTCCCAGGTAAACCGCGAGGTTGGCTCTGCGATGAAGTCCGTCGGAGAGGTCATGGCAATCGGCCGGACATTTGAGGAGAGTCTGCAAAAGGCTATTCGGCAGGTCGACCCGCGGTGGAAGGGATTCGAGGTGTATATCGAGCCGGAGGACTTGGACACGGCTCTTTCGAAACCCACCGACATGCGGCTGTTCGCTATCGCATATGCGATGTACAACAGGGACTATACCGTTGACCAGGTGCATGACCTGACCAAGATCGACAAGGTGTGTTGCGCTCGTCCGTGATGCAATTTGACTGATCTGTTTTTCATCCAGTGGTTCCTCTACAAGATCGACAACATCGTTCAGACGCGACACGCGCTCAAAGCTGCCGGGTCGCTCGAAAACATCTCCCACGAGCTGATGATGCGTGCCAAACGGATGGGCTTCGCCGACGTGCAAATCGCCGACATTATCTCCTCCACAGAAGACGCTGTCCGTGCTGCACGGAAATCCCTGGGCATCACTCCCTTTGTCAAACGGATCGACACACTCGCGGCAGAGTACCCCGCCCACACGAACTACCTCTACACGACTTACAACGCCTCGGAGCATGACGTCGACTTCGACGAGCATGGGACGATGGTACTTGGCAGCGGGGTATATCGCATTGGAAGCAGCGTTGAATTTGACTGGTGCGCGGTCACGTGTGCGCGGAAACTCAGGGACATGGGACAGAGGACCATTATGATCAACTATAATCCCGAGACGGTGTCGACGGATTTCGATGAGGCAGATCGGTTGTATTTCGAGGAATTGGGGTATGAGAGGGTCATGGACATCTATGAGCTCGAGCAGAGTCAAGGGGTTGTTGTTAGCGTTGGAGGTGCGCGTTTCCTTTTTTAATGCTTTTGATGTGCTGACCTCATCCAGGCCAACTGCCGCAAAACATCGCTCTTCGGCTCAAGAACACTGGCGTCAAGGTCCTGGGAACCGACCCCGAGCAGATCGACACTGCTGAGGATCGGCACAAGTTCTCTTCGGTTCTCGATAGCATCGGCGTTGATCAGCCCGAATGGACTGAAGTCACGACTCTGGGGGCGGCCAAGGCCTTTGCCAACAAAGTAGGATACCCCGTCATCATTCGGCCGTCCTACGTGCTCTCAGGGCGGCTATGAACGTGGTTTACGAAGAATCGGCGCTGGAATACAACCTGTCTGCCGCTGCTTCAGTCTCTCCTCTGCATCCTGTCGTGATCACCAAATTCATCGATGGTGCGCAGGAGATTGACGTGGACGCTGTGGCGCATCAGGGGAAGCTGCTCGTGCACGCCGTCTCGGAGCACGTAGAGAACGCTGGTGTCCATTCCGGTGACGCCACTCTGGTGCTTCCTCCATTTTCTTTGGACGAGCAGGATATGAAGCGTCTCAAGACGATCGCGGAGAAGGTTGCTGTGGCGTTCAAGATCTCAGGGCCCTTCAATATGCAGATCATCAGGAAACCGGCTGAAGACGGCGAGGAGGCGCAGCTCAAGGTCATCGAATGTAATCTCCGGGCTTCACGCTCGTTCCCCTTTGTTTCAAAGGTTCTGGGACACAACTTTATCGACACAGCTACGCGGCGATCGTTGGCCAGAATGTGCCTGAGCCGGTAGATCCAATGCAGGAGAAGAGGGATTACACCGCTATCAAGGTCGCACAGTTCTCCTGGACTCGTTTGGGCGGAGCGGATCCGTTCTTGGGCGTGGAGATGGCCAGCACCGGCGAGGTTGCAAGCTTTGGGAAGGACATCTACGAGGCGTATTGGACGGCACTGCTCAGCACCACAGGATTCAAGGTACCTAAAGCGGGATCAGGGGTCCTCCTCGGGGGTGATGTCACCAAGCCTGAGATGGCCACGATTGCGAAACAGTTGATCGACTTGGGATTCAAGATCTACTGCTCTTCGCCAGTGGTGGAGAGTTTTTGAATGGGATACCGTATGTGGCTGCGAAACGGATATTCTTCCCTACCAAGGATAAGCGCAAGCGGCGCGAGGTGTTAGAATGAGTTATATGAGTAGACCTGTGCGTTATCAACCTGGCCAAGGCTCGTGGGACGACGTTTACGGATGAGGATTTGTTGCTCGACGTGAGTCTTACGCTCTTCAGCTTTTTGTATTTACTGATCGTTTGGCATCAGAAATGCGGTGACTTTGGATTGCCGTTACTCAACAATGCTCAATGTGCTGCACTGTTTCGTCGAGAGTCTGGCGAGAAAAATACCTCAAGGTGGGCTGAGGAAATATACCGAGGGCGGATACCCAGCGATGTTCAATCTGGGCGAGAGTTTGTTGGTTACCGAGCTTGAAGGACGGAGACAAACTACGGAGCTACATTAGGCAGCTCCATGTACATACATATATATTCTTTTGCTTTGCTTCATATCACTGCAAGTCTTCTGCAACACACAGGCTCCCCGATAACTAATTCTCGAGGCATCTGGTCAACCGCGCGTTTCGTCAACGTGCTTGATCTCTCGATCCACAGCAAATTTCGCCGAAAACTCGTCCGTCGATTTGCCTTCGATAATGTCTGCAATCAGCCTTCCGAGGATAGGCAAAAACTAGGCGAGATCAGCCGAAATTCCAAAGATGGGAGGATGAACTCTACTTTATAACCATGCCCGCTCCGGCCGTGGCGAAAAACAGCGAGTTCTCATAGTCTGGCTTGTACCCAATCACCCAATCTGAATCTACGGAATCATGTACCTGTGAAATGAATGAGCTTCATTCACAAAGGGAACAGAAACCAAGTACCAGCAGAAGTCGGGTGGCGATGAAATTTTTCTCGGCAAGCGCAGGATAAACTGTGCGGAGTCCGTCCCTCAGCTTTTTTACCTCGCTCTTGGGGTATGGACAGTCCATCATCCGGGTTGGAGGAGATGGTTCGAGGGGTGGATATGCCTTGAACACTATGAAGGTACCCAGCTGGAGGGGTTGTTTGTCGATCCAGCATTCATCTAAGTTCTAGGGACGAACCTGAAGGGGTGGCCATTTTGACGATATTATTTTCATTCGGGCTGCTGATTTTGAGTCGGGTCTCATATTTGCACGAAATTCTTACTGGGAAGATATAGAAACCTGAATTGAAGTCCAGCACAACAGGATAGTCGCGGTATTCATTTCCTTCCTCCTGCGTCAGCTGACCATGGCGACGCATTGCCTGGGACACGAGTCAAGTCGACTTCCAACTGCAAGAGACAGACTCACCACACTAGCTTGGAAGAGTTTTCCTTGCGAACAGCGGGGAACGCAGATTCCGTCCAGGAGCCCGTCGCAAGCACCACCAGATCGGCCTCAAGCACAGTCCCCATCGCTGCAACGCACACCAGTGATCTTTTGGCCCTCCTTGATGAGTTCTTTAGCTTCTTTCCCGGAGAATCCGGCCGCCCAGAGCAGTTATCTTGTTCATTATAACAGAGATGCCTTGGCCGGCATTTGCCCATCCATTGTCGCGGTTCAGATAGCCGCGGAGATGCGCCATCCGCGGCATCCATAAATCCGCAGCATCCATAAATTCGACGCGCTCGCCCAGCTCCAGATCATTCAGTAGGATTTATGCGCATAGTCCGAAGTAGAGTCCCTCCGCTGATTGCAGAACACACCAGATCTGAACAAAAACGAGTCAAACAAACGATATATGGACTAGAATAGTCTGAGCTCACTCATGGTAGGCATCGTCCCATTCGGTCTGGTCTCTCCAGGCGGCGATGGCTTCTTGTCCGAGTTTCGCATAAAATGGATCGGAGTAGGATGTTCGCACAACTGATAATGACTCGGTAAAGATAACAGTTTCGGGGACACGTTGGACTTACTTCGGTTGATATCGTTGCTCGCGCCATCTGGGGCGGGCAAAGTGCTGGCCTTGTCGATTATGGTGACATTCGTCCAGCCCCGCTTCAGGAGATGTAATGCAGTAGAGCACCCAAACACCCCAGAGCCAACGATCAGAGTCTTTCTGTCAGTCATGGGGGAAGATGAGGAGATTAAAAGTTGTATGTTATTGGAAATGACTAGGCCTGAATCCAGACCTGCCGTGTAAGGTACATTATAATATTAATTTCAAGCGAACAACCCCACAATCACCCGCTGCATTTTTCCATCTCGGATAGCCTCGTGTATGGATACATTGGCACCAACAGTGTCCTCTTCGAAATTCATGCCGTTCGCGAAAGAGTTGTAGTTTTCGACACCATACATCTTGATGCCCAGATCAAGGCGCACATACTCGTACACCGCACGCGTCTTGCCGAGGAAGGCACTCGCCGGCGCCGGGCCTCGCTCGCCGAAAAGATACGTGCGCCGCAGGCTGTCTAAAAGCGACTCGGCCCGAACGGCAACTTTTGATCGGAACGAGGGATCATCGAATAGGACACCGGATCGGCGGTCGAGAGAGCGTCAACGAGGACAGTGGAGCTGGATGCGGCGACCTTGAACATCCGCTCGGCAGCATCCATGGTGCTGGTGTCATTGAGAGTGTCTTGAAGAACGGCGCAAACTTTAGAGGTCGTTGCGCTGAGCTCGGATTGAGGGAGATATGATCCGAAGCTGTGCCCGAGCTCTTCCGTGGCAATAGGGTCAATCCAGCACTCAGCTCGTTCTGCAGGGCTCGTAGATCCAGAGCTGGAAGAATTTTTAGGACCATCGACGTTAAACCCAATGACCACATACCTTGACAGAGGACGTAGAGATAAGACGCGATCAAGAGGGAAAGTGTGTCGAGAGAGTCGATGGTGGAACGACCTGCAATCAGCGCGAGGGAGTTTACAGATTGATTGTGCATCTCGGCCGACTGAATGTGCGTAGAAACAGGAGCGGCCCGGTGGCCGAGCTCTGAGACGTATGCGGCCGTAGCAATGTCGATACCCTTGGCGAAATAATTCAGGGATGGATCCGTCGCTGCCAGAGAAGGGGGAGACCGCGGTTCATGGCAGGATTCAGCAGCTCGGTGCATTGCGAAAAGAGGATTTTGCCAAAGTGATGCAGGCCGAGCCTTGTCTTTTCCATGACATTTGTCACTGACATGGCCTGGAAATTACCACCGTTATGAATCTTGCCGGTAGAGCTATCGACAATGGGGTTGTCGGTTGCTAATGTGAGATTAGAATATGTTGAAGATGACTGTGAAGCAGGACACGAACTCGAATTGCATTCAATGGCGATGGTGTCGAGAGAGGTGAGTAAATCCTCGATCTGGGGACCGATGAATTGCGGCGCAGTTCTCAGAGAGTAGCGATCCTGGCGGAGAACACCTCGTCCTCCTCGATGGTGACCTCTTGTTCCGAAGTGATGGCGAACTTGCTATCGGAAAGGAGATCCCAGATGATTTTAGCCGACTCGATCTGATAAAATGTTCAACGTCAATGATACAAACTGCAACGGTGACTGACCTGGCCTGGATGCGGCCGCGCAACATCATGAATGAATGGATCAAACGAGCCACGACTACCAGCCAGAGCCTCTGTTCCCATAGCCGTACAAACAAGCGAAAGGAGGGCGAGGTGCACTGCTCATTCAGCACCAGACAAGCCACCGAGGCGCTGAACGCGGTGCCATTCAGTATGCCGAGGTGTTCTTTCGAAACGAGGGGAAGGGGCTCGATTTGATGAGCGCGCAACGCATCCTTGGATGATACTATTGATCGGGCACCGAAAGCCGCGGGACCATCGAAAACGCGAATGGAAGGGTGCCCATGAGTGTACCCGCGACATAAGAAGGGGTCCTAGATCACCAGAGGCCGAGATACTTTGGCGGAGGGTACCAAGGGGGTTATCGGTAGGT